>JAANSQ010001234.1:0-16009 GCA_036850885.1 Lepidocyrtinus dapeste
ACAATTTAAATTGAAGGTTTGAAATCATTCGTTTTACATTTAAAACTTTAATGCGCTCCAAGAAATAAATAAACGAAGAAAAAGACCGTTTCCAAAATTTTTTATATAAATAAAATTAGTTTTATTATTCAGTTTAACTGGATCATTAAACATATTTTAATCTTTTATGTCTGCTTCGATTTTTTAATACAAAGACTTTAAAATTCCTACAGTTTATAGTTGACGAAATTTACGGCGACTTTTATCAGCAGTTCAACACACAATGTTTTATCTCAACATGTATCATTATTTGAGTAAATATCATGTTGTAATATATTTTGCTTGTTTTAAAGTTAATGATGACACAAGAAATAAAAATCGCATAAGTAAATATGTAAAACCAGATTTATTGAGGATGAACAATACATACTTTTAATACTTTAATACTAGATTGGTCTGTATTTGGCCAATCAAAAATCTTTAGTAGGTTTCCGAGATTAGTAAAATACGCTGTATGTATCTTCTTTTAAAACATTTAAGTTTCTTTACATAACTTCTTCATCAAATGTTTTTATTTTAATCACATAATTCTACAAATTTCAAAACTAATAATTTCTTAGTCTTACTAGCATACGATGGACGTTAAACAAACCATTTGCTCATCACGTGATGTTAATCTTTAAAGCATGTAAAAATATCTTTTGAAAACTATACCTTCTTTCCTTTCTATCTAACTTGGGCGGAGAAGGAATGATTTTCATCAATGTGTAGTAACTTATATAAATGCTAATTGAACGCTATCTCAGAACAGACACCAAGAAGGTTCCACAATGCATTTATTGAACTTATTTGTTGTTGAGAAAAAAATTGAGCATGGCTTTAGCAGGAAATTAATAAAAAAATTGAAGTAGCGCTTTCTTTAACAGTCCAACCGCAAACGTTAATTGCAGCACTCTCCTAACCCTTCACACGCGCCCAAACACGGTTCCCCCGCTAGACAACAGTCCACAAAACTTTGGAAGCATTCTCCATTACCTTCACAACATCCTTCGCAACAGGAACAGTCACAATTACAATCCGAATCTTTGCAGATCCAGCAACAAAGCGCAGCGTCATGACCAGAACAGTTGCAATTACAACAATAACAGCAATCTACGGAATCACAACAACGGAAACATAGCCAAGACCAGAATGATTCCTGCTCATTAACTGTTTTTTGCACGCCCTTCTTCTGTTGTTCCAAAGTGTCCAGGTCTGGAATTCCATCGCCCTCCACTTCGGTAGAAACTAGTCCATCGAAAGGGATGGGTTTGACTAATTTAAAAAAAAATCAATTATTACTGCTACTCAATATAACATTTTGAAAGTCATTACAATTTAATTCAATTTAATTACCATCAGTGGTCACTACCCCAGCCATAAGTAAAAAATAACAATTTGCAGGAGGTGATTCTCCAAATATTTTTGCTTAGCTCAGAGAGCTAATAATTTTTTTCAACTTCAACCGCATTATTATATTCAAGATGAAGAAGAGCATAATATACCGTGATTTCTTGACAATTCGATAATCAAAAATGAGATTCGAGAAGGAGTATTTGTAAATGCGTAAGTGCTTTTTAATCTCATGTTGGTTTCTTAGTAACTTGCTGACTTCAAGATCATCTTTCAATTCCTCGAAAATGACGTTTTACCCTGAAAACAGATGTAATCTCATGATTCACTCACGTGAATGCGAAAGAAGAAGAGTAGTAAGTGGTATGGTATCACATCACTATCAGCCAAAATATGAGTTCATAGTTCTATTGTGCAGCAAGAGGATCCGTTTTATCCGTGTCGTGTTTGTGTTACACAATATCATATTCATATATTTATGCATACACTGGAGTTTTGTGGTCTGAGGTTGCTTTAGTAGCTTTTTCCGGCAAAAACTATTTTATTTCCAGCGTAGCGTGTTAAATTTTTTAAATAAGCTGCTTTATGTGGGTAATGGTATGCCAAACGGGAATGCAAGTTTTGCATGTTTAAATTTTGAAAGTCTACAATTTTGTGAAGAAAATATTGGTAATTGTTACATAATATTGTTCATTTCCATAAAATTGGTAGCTGGTTGCTGTCTTTACTTAAAATCATTTAATGAATGGGAAAATATTTTGTCACAAGTAACGTTGCCTAACCGTAAAGCTTCTTTCATTCTTGAAAATGTAATAGGCTTCAAATTTGTGGTATTTCGTATTTGATTTTGATCTGGTAAACGTCAGTGAACTTTAAAGAATGAATATTTAATTTGTGACAACCTGACTTGATTTTGTTTCAATTGTCAGAGACCAGCTTTGGTTTTTAGCTTAGAACATAGATCCAAAGCTAGCCGAATATTTTAAAACAATTTTGGTGTATTACCACAAACTACAAAAGTTTTATCAAACTTTCTTGAAATTGAAATCAAGAGTTATTATGTAAAATGTTTGGTAGGAAAATAACTCTGTGATATGATATTATAATGCAGAGCGTTAACCACTCATTCCTTAAAGAAGGAGGCACGTCCCTTACTCCGCGCACGGACGAGCCCCTCCTTCGTGGCTTTACTTTGTTTCCTTCGACAAAATCAGACTCGAGCCAAATCTACCAAAGTTACTATTCTAGTCAATAAGACCACTTAAGTAAATATGAATACCCAAAAATTAACTGGAATGAGTAAGCAACCTCTGCGACTCCATAAAAAATTCTATACTGCTATTTAGAATTTAAAATTATGCCACATTTCGATTTCAGCAATCTGCAATCTATAAAAAAGGAAACAAGTTCATGATTCATGACCACTGACACTGAAATTCTGCGGCTGTATGGTTTAAACTTTGTATAAAAAATTATCATTCCCACACAACTCTAACTCTATAATTAAAGGAAATAAAACCAATGTCATCCACCCTCTCCACCTCTAAAAAAAAGTAAAAGTCAATCTCAATTCCGTCACAACTACAACTACTTAAATGTTTTCCTTGATACGTAGCACGTTCAATGTCCAAGTACCTAAAATCCTAGAATCATTGATCCATTCCTAATTCTCATATTATTTGTTCTGTTGTGATCTCCTTTGACCTATCTCTATCATCGCAAATAATCTCTAAAGTGCAAATTGCGAAATGATTTATTGGTTTCAGGAACTACCCTAAAACAACTTCCCCTGTCAAAAACCTCGCTAAAATTGTTTTCAAGTAATACTACACTTAAGTAACCTTAAATTTGTTAGTAAATTCTAATCGAACTTAAAATAAATTCATTGTGAGCCAAGCCCAAGTTTAGAGCAAATGGACCGCAATAAAAACTTGGCTAGGTGTAGATACGCTGCCAAAAAAAAATTGCAAACCCATCCATAAATGGAATGACACGCCTTTGGTTCATGCTCAAATCTTAAATCGGCCCCATGCGCTCTTGTCTCTACATAAATAGACAGAAACATCTACTATAAATTATATAGTATTTCCTAATAGTATTAGAGTCGGTAGCCCTTGGAAAAAATTGCGGAAGGCGTGTATTATCTAATAATTTTCTTATGTAAAAAAATTAATTAATCTCGAATCGCAATCCTATGAGATCAAATCAGCCCTAGTCCTCTTTGCATTTTACAATTAAAATCATAAAATCCAATCGAAATGTCTAATTGCTCTTACTATCTTAAGAGTATTTCTTGCCATTAACCTTTCTCAAAATGTAGCTATGATATAATTCTTATATTAATTATTTGATTCGAGTAAGACTCGATCAAAAGAAAAAAAATTGTAGTACAACTTGTAGCTACTTAAGCTGAACACGTTATATGAGCCTAACGAGACTACTACAAATTCGAAAATTATGATCGGAATCAATGATCGTATTAATTATGTAATGTAATAGTAAATGTTTTTCCACTTGACTCACAGCAACATGCGTCTAGCCTTAAATTTAAATCAATTGGATTCGATTGAGAATTACACTTGAAACAAAAAGATTTTTCAAAGATTAGTCCAATCAATTTGAATCGTATCAATTTAAACTTCGCATAAAAATGGTAGGCTCCTGTGATATCCAAATCATGATAGGCACTTACATTATCATAAATTCCTAGCGTACATGCGTTAATTTTGTTGAGGTAAAGATCGACAAAATTTTTTTGGAAGCACGTTTCGATTCACAAACTCTATAAATCTGGTCTTATGGTATTACCTACGGAATACCTAATCATAGTCCAATCAGGAAACTGTAGTGTCAATTTTATGGTTACAATGATACCACCTACGCATTGCAAGTTGTAACATTTCCATTGATAATCATTTTACACAGATTTGAATTAAGATTATGTGAACACCTTAAAATGAATGAGTTTTTATTAAAATGTTTCTTGATCTGTACTACATCTTGTTTATAGATAATGCTCGGCAGCCTAATAAAAATGTGTTTTACTTCGAATCAAGATAAAGACAATATTAAAATCTGATTTTAACCACAAAAAACAATGATAAACAAAAGATTTTGCTTAGGTAGTCCAATTGAAAGAATCAGGATGCCTATTTTATAAAAAACTTTTCCTTTCCGTTTCACTCATAGTAATATGCAGTATGCAATTTCAATATGTGGAATGCTCACGCATAATTATGTGCTATCACGCACTACACGTCTTGCAACACATATACACCTACACAAACTATTTTTTTCCTAGAGTTTGAACCAACAACTACTTACATCTACATTAAATGTTAAGAGATAATGATAACATAACACTTTGTTCACAACAATGGCAATATTGCATATTTTTCTTTACAGAAATCCCATTTGATATATCATAGCCAATTTTCAGAGTCTGACTCAACACATAACTCAATTCGAATAAAATTTTTCAACTGTACCTAATGTGAGTTGGATACATGAAAAATGCACAAGTGCATATAATCTAAATGATTTTTCTAAAAAAGGAGGAAAAAACATTTTAAATCCTGCAAAGCTAAATTTTTCAAACGTAGTTAACTATTCCTCACTGCTGCATATAATGATATGTTCAAATGTTAAAAGTGTGTGGAGGGATGCTGAAATGTAGTTACATCTACATTTGTTACAGTCCTATAGTGCCCCTTACAGTGGTCATTTGAAATGTACAAAGGGGATTAGGGGGAAGGTCTAGTATAAAACGTCAGTTTTACTCCAAACACGGTACTAGTTTAATATATGCCTTGGAGGAGTTTAGACAGCCAGATTGGAGGCACAAAAAATTAACCAAGGGGTTTAAAAAAAAGTGGGAAATTGTAATATTTTTTTTGCTGGTAAATTTGAATTCGGAGATTTAATAAAAAAAAAAAGTGTAGTGACGCAACAACTGGAACGTTAGTGAAACAAAAATTAGTGCAGAATCTATCTGGTTGCTCTAAGAGCTTAGTTTTGTTCCTCCTCCGGTCAAAGGTCCCTGAGGTGGACTAAACCTTTATAAAATTCAGATATGAGGGCGATACGCCTTACGTTGGTCGTTGTAAGTTTAAAATGAAAAATAGATTTTCTACTTGAACCTTGAGCCAAAAAGCATAAAACTTGAGAAATGGATCAAATAGCATTTTTTTCCTCAAGGGATAAAGTGAAAGTGTTGATAAAAATGGCAAAGCTTCATGTTTTTTAATTTTTTTGTGTAGGGTGCAGTGCTCCTCTCGGCAAATCCAGCCTTCCCACATTTTGTAAAGGCAGCTTTGGGTTTCAGACTTGGCTACAGTCCAGCAGAAAAGGGATATGGGGAGAAGCTTTCACTAAACTCTGGGGGGAAGAAAGGCGTAGGTGTACAGTTACTCTCAGGAGTAAATCAAGGAGGATGGCAAGCAGGTGAAGCTAGAGCTGCAGCTTCGAATACCGTTGGAGATGTGAAAGCATCTGGGTCCACTTATGGATATGGTATTGCAGCAGCGCCACAACAAGCACAAAATCAGCAAGCGAGTACAACTCAAGGTAGGAGTTTAGGAGGAAATGGTCCTCTGGAGGCTCTTGGTAGCACTCAAGGTGCCGTTCGACATCTAAAAGTGAGCTAAAATTTTTAATCATTAAAAAATGAATTATTTTAAAAGATTTTTGGCAGGAGGAAAAAAATAACTTTCGAAATATTAATTTTCATAAAGATTCTTGGCTTGAATTTATACCTGGGAGGAAGAGCTGCACACTTAGGCCAAGGCCTTGGTCTCGTACATAAGCCAGCCATTGCCAAAAAACCACTCTTGGGTGGAATTCTCGCAGGAGCAGGTCAACAACACAGTCCTGTAAGTGGTTTGGTTACCGGACATAGTCCATTGGCTGTTCTCAGTAAGCCTATTTCAGTTGGTGCTGGTGTTGGAGGAAAGTCAAACTTTTTGACTAATCTTGGCCCTGCACCAAATGGTGGAAGAAACATTGGTGGTCTCCATGGAATCCGTATTGCCGCTGGAACCCCAAACTTTGGTCTAGGTTTGAATTTGGGTTTACGTCACGCCATCAATTCCAAGAGCCCCTTGGGACAAGTCTTTGGTCTCGGAGGAAGTAAGTATGCTGCACCCTCCTCTATTGGAAAAATCCCAGTGATCTACAAGGGCCAAGATCAAGTGTACATTCCAGGTGCTGGAGTCCTCAGAGGTCACGGACATGATAATAACGTAAGGCCCCCAATAAATCATAATGTAATCTCTTCTGGGCACGAGTTCGATTCAGAGCGCACCATTCCCCTTTCTTTGGAACCTTTTCAGCTTGCATACAGTCCCAATAGCATAGAAGGTCTAGAGTCCAAGTCCCAGATTATCACAGCCCAAGCCCCCCTCCAACTCTCGGTGATCCCATTACAAGGTGGTGCACAACAGCCCTCTCAGATCAACCCCCAAGCGCAATCCTCCCAACAGCACATTCAGCAGGCTCCCGCACCCCAACAACACCAAGGACTCCAGGGTCCTCTTTCACTTCCTTCTACCTATCGTAACCCTTTCCTTTCCTTCCTTCGTCCTTCTTCTTTACTCCGTCCTACCCCACTCCAATACACATTTAATCACCCACAGGCTCAACAGACCGGTCCGATACGCCAGATACACTCGCACCGCCCCCACCACCCTCGTCACCACCATCACCCCCATCAAGCTCCACAGAGGCCCCGAGCAGTCCATCCCAGTGAGTCTTCCTCTTCATCCCCATCCCTATTCTCTGGCTGGTCTACCCTTTTCCCCCTAGGAAGACATAAGAGTGCCTCCACCCAAGCCAATAACTACTTTGTAAACCCACTCCTCCCCAACGGACAACCCCTTGCCAAACTTCAAGCCAGTCTGCGTCCCGGTCAAAGCGTCCCAATTAGTTCCGCCCAACGCCAGGTCCCTTTTATTCAACAGGCACAACGTCAACAGCAACAACATAGAGGATATCAGCCCCAGTACTCTACAGGATACCAGAATCTCCTTGGTGTTCAGGCTCAGCAACAACAGCAACTACAATTGCAGCAAAACTACCAACAACAATACTATCCTGCTGCATCACCAGCAGTCCAACGTCCAAATACCATTTCACATGCTCCAACTGCCACTGCTACTCAACAACAAAACGACTACAACTTATTTAATATCCAACCATTCCAAAACTATCAGACAGCATTCCAGGTTCCACAAGCTTCTCCATTCCTTCACGGTGGAGTACAGTCAGCCCAAACAGTCCCCAACACCGGTACTCAATTCAACCATCCCTTAAATTTCCCCGCGTCAGCTCCATTCACTACTGACGCCTCGCCCTTTGCCCCTCCCCCAGGCTTCCAGTACAGCCACTCTACCCATTCCCAACCCGTAAAAATGGGTTCATTCACTATGGATCTTGACCTGGGCCAACAAAATTCAGCTGAGCAAAACAGCCCAAGCAATAATAACAACAATAACAATAACTCCCCTCTTTATGGTCCCCTTGGCAGACGTTTGAAAAAGTCAAAGTCCAAGTCAAAAACCCGTCAAGATGTGATCATCAAAAGGAAAGATGACTCAGTTGCAGAATCCCCTAGCCCCAACCAATCCAAAACCAAGAACCCTTTCGTCCGCTACAATGACATGGAAACCGCTGCTACAAACCATGCCCTCAACGCCATAAACTCGATGACACTAAGCTCCTCCCTAGGAGAAACTTCATGGACTCCCATTATCAACGTTGAATTTCCAGCCATTTCCCGTAAATCGTTCGAAATCCCCGTAATCTCACATAGCCCCAGATCAAGCAACATAAACCCCTTCTCGAAATCCGCAGACCCAGTGAAACCCGAACTTAAAAAGAAATCATTCACCCTATCAAAAGAATCAAAAGAATCATCATCATCATTCCTATCAAAACCAACTGATCCTTCCCCATCCCCCACTGGAAGCCCCCAAGAAAGATCAAAAATCTTCAGAAGACGTAAACTTAACTTCTCCGAAGAGTCTAGTTCATCTGCTCAATCTGAAGTTACTTCTTCAGCAGGTGTCACTCAAACTACGTTATCCAGCAGCAGTAGCAATTTATACGCGAACCAATTCTCATCTTCAGCCCCAACTACTGTACAACCCCCCGAACCATCATCAACTTCATTAGCATCTTCTTCTATCGCTTCATCCTCAGTTTATCCTCTTACTTCCTCAATTAGGCCATCTATCATGACAACGACGACAGTCTCAGAGTCCTCAACCTCAATGCCCTCCACGACAACGCCGCAAAGTGCGTAATTTAAACCGTTTCATTAGTCCATTAATTAATTTACTTACAAGCGTCATTCATTTAAAATTTTAAAATGAATCGCAATTTAATCCTTAAGAACGAAACCGGATATAAATTTTTTTTGAAACCGCTCACTTATTATTACTCACGCAGAAGCAGCTTAAAATGTAATGTATCTGGTCAGTTTTACTACATAATTTTAAGTTGTTATGTAATCGTAACAATGAAAACGTGTGTGCATTGCGTACGTGCGAGCATGCGTGGACCCTTAATGTTTTTTACTTCGAGATTGAATGACTGAATGCTGTTACTTGAATAATTTTCTCACCCTTTTTTTCAATCACTGACTGACTGATTGTGATTGCAATTACGTATTTGATTGTGTTTTGGGAGTGACTGACTGATTTGGAATTTGAAGTGTAACGATTAAGTACGTTTTGTGTAGAGTGCTTGTTCCTTTTTTAATTATTTTAATTATACTTATGTTTGTTGCTGATTGATTGTTGTGTCTTTTTTTAGTTTTTTTTTGTTCAAGCCGAAGGGAATATATTTACACACTTGTAATCCTACTAAGAATTATAATACCCACGCGCATGACTCTATATTAACCTGTATATAAAATGCTGTTCTCTCTTTGTGCCTTTTTTATATTTTATAAAGTTAAATAGTTTTATGTTTTTTATATGAGGTGATATATGAAAAAAAGAACAAATTAAAATAAGACTAAATATATATACGAAATAATCAACTTATGTAATGCGTGCAGTTCCTTTTTTCAAAAATTGTTTCCGTTTTTGAAATTCATAAGGCGTACCCTATTCAATCAAACCTACTCATTGAATCACAACACGCAATCATTCTTGCTAATTTTCATGTAGGCAGGGACAACGCATAATCATAATATCATTTTTAGGACTGATTCCATTAAATTATAAAATTATAAGTTACACTTTGAATTACTAATTATTGCAAGAGTTTATAAATTGTTGGGGCTGGGGGTGATCCCGCAGTTCACACTTCATCATAAAGGATTAATTTTCAGCGCACGTGTAAATACTACTGTGGTAGTACACCACTGAAGTAAAAATTGTTGGAAAAATTTGCACTTTTACCAAAAGCTAAAATTAAATTCAAGTAGGGCTCGTGGCTCGGCTCATGAGGGCTGTTAACATCTCTGATTTTTTGCTGAACTGAACACACGCATTGTATTAGTATTGCATCGTGTGGGCGTAGAATTTTGAACGAGTTCGTAGTAGAATTTCAAAGAAGAGAATTTTTTTTGGCTTTTGTAAAACCTCATCACATCATTTGAAAATAGGGTAATGAGAAGGTATACTCTGGTAATGATTGTATCATGTGCATTTGATATATGCCGTTTGAAACGCTGCAGTTTAATTTTTGAAAATGCAACTTGAGTTGTTGCGATTTTGTTGTATTTTTATGCAAGACAGCCAAAATGCTTATCATTGTGTGAAATGACTTTTCCTTTTTCAAAATGAACATAATCACATGGCACGGTAAGTACCCCTATTAAGTGCAACGTAGACGGGAGGAGGAGGAGAGGAGGGAGCGTTTAATAACTTATTGTTTTATCAACACCATCCGTTCTATAGCGTTTATGTTGGGTTGAGTTGGTATGGGGTAACCAGAGAAGAAGTTTAAAGGTTACCTAATTAAATACTCAAAAATGAAATGTGAAATATGAAATATGAAACATGATTCGCTTTAAAATAAAGTGTTGAAGAAACGCTTTCATTTTCCCCTAAAGTCTTGTAAAGTGTAAGTCCCAATAAAATTTGGATTGAAGACTTTAATATTTTGAGGTAAACCTTCAAAAAATATTGAAGGGATTACTGATGATTTCTGGCAAGATTCTAACTTGATGACGACATCCCAAAAAGAACCTAAACCTAAGAAAAAAAGTTCAAATTGAAGGTAACACAATACATCAAGATTGAACGATTTGGCAACAAATAGGGATTTTCGATAGGCATGAGTTGAGTTCAATTTACTACATTTTAATTGACTCGAACAGACAAGTTTAATTTTGTTTTACTAGTGTTCTTTCCATTGCTTCCTATAATCGTACATATTTAGATTCTGTTTTTAAAGCAAAAAAACGTTTTGTAGGAAGTGAAAATTAACGAATATACTATATTGGGCTTAAGGTATTTTTTAAATACATAACAAGTGTCATTCGAATTAAATATTTTATTTTATTGGTAAATTCAATCAAATTGAAAATAAAGCATTTCACCAAATCAATTTGTTTTATTGAAAAAGATTTTGGGTGAAAATTTTTGAAATTTAAAACGTAAACTTATTGTGAGTTCGGCTGTTGGTAACGATGTTTTTTTTACCATTTACGGAGGGAGAACACCAAAGTGACTAAACATTAAACATGCTCATCTCATCCCTCAAATTACAGATCGTTAGGATAAACATAATGTCAGAATGCGTAAAAAAAGGAGTGAAACTTATCAGAGCGAGTAGAGCGATCTTAGGCAGGTTTGAAAATGACTATGAAAATAAATAGTTTAAAAAGGGACGGTGGAATGACTGACCAGATTATGTCACATCTGGTAAATCAGAAACGATGAAGAAGTATGATCTCATGTCGTTTCACAGAAAATACAAAATACCTACATAAATTATAGCCTAAACGTATTCTTAAATGCAAATAAATTGCTTATATTAATGTTTATTAAAATTACGTAAACCTCAATTTAAGGTTTTTGACTGGGGTGGCATAAATCATCCTTCCCTTACTGACCTATTGCACTGTATAACTATTAAGTTTCATTTTTAAACCTTCAGATCAGACCCAGAGACATGCGAAAATTATTTTTTCATTAAAGTTGAGCTGGTTAAGTAACAGCTAGCACTTTGCTGGCTGCTGATGATAGTTTAATGTAGACCAAGACTAAGAATATGATTTAAAAAGTGGTAAATTGCACCACGCCTGTTCATAAACGAAATGGTCATTTAAAGTGTCATAGTCTCACCTGTCCCAATGAAAATGAAAGTCAACTAAATCTTTATTTTTTATTTTGACGTACCATATTGAGGAAGACGCCAGCTAAAGTCTAAACATTTAATATTATATAGTTTCTTCACCATGACGAGCCGTGAGTTATGAATTAAATCTATGACGAAGCAAAAAGTGAATAAATAAAGTTTTAACCAAAGCTGTCATACAGACAGTACGCGAATGGTAATATGATGTCGGACAATAATGTAGATGATGTGTGTATTAAATGATGATCTGTATTTGGAAAGAGATTTAGAGCATGAAATGCGACGTAACAGGTGCCTTTTATGTCCTTTCCGTATAAAATATACTTCCTGAAGAATATGTCTCGATTCAGGAAACTAGAATAAAAGAACGAATAACATAAAGCATCAAGAGGAAATCAAATAAGGAATTCGTATTTTTGAACATTGGGTGGATCGAATACCATGACGAACCAAAAACGGAAGTGCATTTAACCAAATTGATATTAACCAGTTTTGATTTAACGGCTCAAAATTAATATAGGGCTTAGGCTTAACTGAAAGATTCAAATCGTAAATTAGCCAAGGATCATTTAATTAAAGCATTAATCAATGTTATCCTGTAAGATGGAAAGTAAAATGTATCGGAAATCGGAAAAAGATCCTTATCTTATGCCATTGTATTAATGATGGTGCATGGAAAAAATACATGGTCTAAGGAAGGAAGGAAGGATCTAAGGAAGAACCGCTGGGAAAAGGTCACATCTGCCTTAAAATACTGTCTGTGAAGGAAGCAACTTTAAAGATGAAATGATAATGATTACGTGGCTGAATCTTTGTTCATTCATGTTACACTTTTCTTTTGAAGTAAGTTCTCACATTAATCCATTCTCCCTTGTAAACTTTACTTAACGGCGGGAGAAAATCTTTACTTTTCTAAAGCTCCATAAAAAAACAATCCCCCGGAAAATGCGTAAATGCAAGTTGAGAATGAGAATAAAAGTAGGTTTTGTTATTCATCGTGTCAGGAGTTATAAAGTTTTGAAATCATAATTGTACATTGATCACAATCCTACCCTCCACTGTGTTGTCACTTCTAACTCTAAAATTTCATCTGTAAACTAAAGAGCATAAGTGTAAAAATCCAGCATGCCATCGTCCTGTGCAGTTGTTAGCTGTCCCAATATTTCTTTAGACCGACGGGATTTAAAATACCACGAGTTTCCAACTAAAGACCTTGTAACTAGAAAGAAATGGTTGCAGTTCAGCGAGCGTGCTGTAGACCCTGGGGGACGTTTACGCATATGTTCTGAACATTTCGAACCTAGGGATTATCTGAGAGATATTAGGAATGAGTTGCTAGGACTACCCATTCGAATCAAACTTCTTCCCGAAGCGGTGCCTACAATTAAGAAGCCAAGGGTAACGTCACCATCGGGTCCACCAGCGAAAAAGTTTAGAAAAAAGAAGAAACAGGAGCAGTTGGAGTTAACATCTGAAACGGGCAAGTCACAATCCTCTCGCTGTCTATTTTGTTACTCTGAGATAAGCAACCCGAAACCAATATCAGCTTCCCCGCCTCGAATTCCATCGCAACGAGGAAGAACAAGAAGTGGAAGAATCTCAAATCCAAGTTCCTCTGGCTCCTCTTTAGAACTTACCTCTTTGTCCAAGCAACTTCATGTCATATTCGTTTTGAGGAAGGTATTGAACCTGCCTATCACGAAACTCCTGGAGACAACAAGAGGGAATAATCCTGAACATTGGATTTCTATTTGTGAATCCTGCAACGTATCCGTGAACAAGCTGAAGATATTTTATTCGCGTATTTTTTAGCGTACAAGATGCCTCTAAGATTACGCTGGAAAGCAGAAAGCACATTCTCAACCCTGCTGGGGACATGGATGAAGCCAATAAGGATAAGCAGGAATCAGTTACAGATTCAAGAGCTCATGGAGACGACCCAGAAATATATTTTACATTTTCGGGACCTCGTGAAGTACTAAATTATAAACCTAACGTGAGCACATATCGATACACTCCAAAGACTTCTGCACCATACCCGACCCCGGTTCAAGCAAAGACAAGCATGGAACAATCTAAACCACGACAACTGACTCAAGCTAAACGTTAAATCCCCGGGAAAACGAGAGACCCAGAAAAATAAACCCTCCCCCTTCCTTGTCCAAAGAAGTAACCCCAGCAAAGAAACTTAAAATTTTGGATGAAGACTCCCACTTCAAATGTCCATTCTGTCAGAAATTCTGGTACATGAAGAATAACGGGCTACAATTCTGTAGACATCTGACCAAGTGCAAGGTTCTTGTCCAGCAGCCACAAGACGAGAAGAAACTTGCTCTTTTAAAGTGTCCTTACTGTCCAGAATTCAATTGCTCTACAAAAGATGGCTCACTGTTTGTCGATCATGTAATCTGGTGCCGCTCGAAGATAAAGGGAACATCCCTTTCATTGTAAAATGGAGTCAACTCTCAGGTTCCTCTCACAGAAAGGATATTCCAGTGTAAATTGTGTCCAATTACGAATAGCTTCTTTAGTTTTATGAACCTTCACCAGTTCATTCGACATTATAGGCTTCACGGAAGAAGAGGAAGGCTGTTTCATTGTTTCAAGTATCAAGTGTGACCTTAGCTTCAACACGACGCTAAAACTGTGTATGCATTGGAGGAAAACTCATTCCAATGATAACACTCCAAACTCTAAATCCAGGGAATCTCAAGAATTTATGCAAAATCTAAGCCTCCCTGAAATCCCATGGTGGTGTCCAAAATGTCCCTCTAGATTCAATTCAGATGCTGCTCGAGACTCTCATGAGAAAAATGAATACAGTCAAAATGATTTTGCACTCTTTTTCAGTCAAAACAATTCAACTGCACCTTTAGCTCGTGTGGAAAAACCTTCACTTGCTCGTGCTTCACACAAAAACGGTTCATGTATCATACGCTGATGAGGAGCAGAAGCTGAAGGTACTGGAGAACAAACCAATAAAGCGTACTAAGAAGAAGCTCAGCTACAGTTGCTTTATCCCTCCTTGCTCTGGAGAGACTTTTAGAAATGAGAAATTCCTGGAAAAGCACCGAAAAAATCTACACGGTCTGGACCTGCTCTACTGCGAATACTGTGGGAAAGAATTCATCAACGAAGTCAGCTTCCGAAGGCATATCCGTAGCCAGCATGAATCCGGAGATAATGACCAACTTCAGTGTGAACAATGCATCCTTTCTTTGATCATCCATCAATTCCTTAATCATTTTTTAAAATCCCATCAAGCACATGCTTCCGATTTGTCCATTTATTTATCTATCTCATTATTCTCATCATTGATAAGCTTGGGGTGTCGCGAGAAATACTATGCAAGACCTGAATTAGCTAATGCACTTGCGTTTACGTTAAATTTCACAATGAGAAGTAATTCCTGTCCTAGCTAGTTAGTGTATCTTATATTGCGATCATAAGAAGACGTAGTTTCAGCCGACAGTTATGTTGCAAAGTTATTTAATATGAGTAGTTTCCAACGGCACCCGGTCCAGACTTTGATAGATCAGTCTAATAATTTTGCATACTTTTAATTAATTTACTCTGCCCGAAATGTGCACTCTGGCTGTGTGGTTGTAATTTTACTTAAGTATTTCTCTTGTCCGAAACTTACATTACGCCTACTCTGAATAAAATATGTCTGGTGGGAACATTTGATAACTTGAGATAACTACTGTACCTTTTTAGATTATAACTGTAGGCTGAACCATACTGCATTAAATGGAAGAATCAAGGAAAATTTTTTAAACTTTTAGGACTTTTTGCCAAGAGGATATTTGTCTAGACATTGCTTTGTCGAAAAATCAGAAATCTTGTCTCTGGATAACAATTTGCTCTGACCTATCCTCCTGCTTAATTTCTCCATCAAAAATTTTTCAAATTTTGCTTACTAAATGCATTACATGCTAGACAAAATTTTCTTGGCAAGTAATTTTTGGGACATTGAATTTCGTGCAAAAGATTATTCTATGGAAACATTCTCTCTTCAAACTTTCAAAGGAACTAGACAAAATTCGTTTCTTGCGGTTAAGAGGTACTTTTTGATGTTAACCTTGAAAAACTAATCGAAGTTTTTATAACAACTTTCTTACTAAAAAAACCCGGTACCTCCCTTTGCTTAAAATATATCAAACCTTGCGTGCTCTGAAAGCGTTCTGTTCTACCTTAAAGTCCGAGACACCTGGCGAAATTCTTTCATTTATTATCTGATTTGGTTTGAGTTACACTCAAAATTTGGGAATATCGAGTTTCTATAAGTAAATAAAAATTTTAAAAAGAAAATTTAAGTGACTTAATA
>JAANSQ010001235.1:0-16003 GCA_036850885.1 Lepidocyrtinus dapeste
AACGTCACTGCACTCACAGAGGGAGGACAAATGGGTCTTAATGTAATTTAACGGATCTTTAAATGACCTCCATAAATCTTTCCTTCTTTTACACTCTTCAGCTCAACTTGCATTTTACTCGGGGGAGAGTGAAACTCATGGATTTATAAACAAGTTGGAAACTCTCCTTATTTTAGTAGAGTTATGCACGCAAACCACTAATGAAATGTCATCATTCATATCGTTGGACTTTTTTTGGAGGGTCTACTCAATTCTGCAAAAGTGTTACTACAATTTCCGTGAATAAATAATGTAACGTTTGTGAAGGAGCTGTGAAGGAGTTTTTACAGCGGTAGTTAGTTTTGGCAGGTGTTGGAGTAGTTTCGGATGCCAACTGAAACCTCACGATAAGAATCTTTTGAGGAGGGAGGTAGAATGAATGAAAACGTAGATTCTGGTTACCGAGTCGCTAACACTTTTGGAAACAATAAGAAAGAAACTGGCTAAGTTTGCTCCAGTTGTAGAATGAATAGAATTTTTTGGACTAAGGAACGCTTCCTAATGACGTTATAAATGTATTAAAAGGTTGTCTTAAACTCTACCGGAAGAGACCAAGACTCGTTGAGTCGGTGAGTGCAACGAGATAAGGGAGAGGAAATCGATGAGGATACGCGGGCTACTAGAAAAGAAGTAATTTGGCAAACTTCCATCAATTATCAACTACCTAAGTAATGAACTTTTTCGGCGGGGAAGGCTAGGCTTTTTTATTCAGAGACCTTGAACGGCTCAACCATAAATGAAATTAAAGGACGTAAAGCATGAACTGAACTCTCGCCAAAATTGACACTGAGACTAGCATTCGTTATTTTGGTAACCAAAGTCTTCCCTCTTTAATGTAGACTGTAGTGAACCTGTTGAGTTAAGAAATTAGGTAAGCAAAGGACGTACTTTGTAAACAAAATTATACACTTTCAATTACGTAACGTATGGTAGTCTGAATATTTAAACAAGGAACTTTAAAGTTTAAACCTTAGATTGTATTCTCTTGTCTTTGGCTCTAGTGGAATCAATAGGGATTAAATTTTGGTCTTCGCAGTGAATTCGGAATAATAAGTGGCTAATTATAAGAAAAGGCTGTGAACAAAAGCTTTAGGAATCCTTGTCTCTCTCTGATCTTTCTCATTTGTGAAGTTGAAAGGAGACCTCATGATGAAAAAAGCCTCCAAGACAAAAGGGAGATTTGCTCAATACATTTTGAAACGGAATGGGATTTAAAGTGAACAGGTACTCATTCCAACAAACTCTTTGCTTCTAGAAGTGTAGAAGTGTCATAACTTTAGAAAGTTTCCGCTTCTACAATAGATGATAATGTTAGTCTGTGGGCTTTGTAGGTATCACGTTTTAAATTTAGCCACTTAAACTAAACCCAAACCTTCGCATAGCTCAGCTACATAGTGTTGTACTGTGCCGTGTCGCGGGAGTGTTAAAAAATGAGTTGGAAGTAGAACGTGCGCCTTTACTTTTAGGACTGATGATTACTATGTTACCAAAGGACTTTAATATGGACGTCCGTCTGTGTGTCCGTAGACCTGAAAGCTGAAATAAGGTACGAAGATAAGAACGGTGGAAAAGAAGCTTGGGATTGAAATTGGGAAAAATCTTCTTTAAAGTCTTCAGCACATTTAGAATATAAATTTTAGGAACCTCTGACAAAGCGAAAGACATTTTCTGCCAACAGTCCCTATGAACTTGTTTCAAGGGTTTTGCTTTATACAATTCATACGTATTTGGTTTAAAAGAGCATAGTGGCTGTACAGGAAATCGTAAATTTTTATAATGTGTATCATATCTGTCAAGGTAATCCGCTGCGAGGAAATGTTATATCGTTGGATCGTTGGGGGGACTTGCAGCACAATGTAATTTTATATCCGTTTTTATATTCAGTGGATGGGATGAAAGCGTAGTGTCGTTGTCGTGCGAAACACTCAAAGTCTCAAAACATTATACGCTTTCTCTAAACCAGAGAATATTGTTTCGAAATATGCACTTCTTCTGGTATCATTCAAACCATTCCTAATTTATTCTAATGTATTCACAAGAGTATGAAAGTAACCTACGTCAAATTAAATTGATAATCCACTGTGTCCAAGCGTAATTTAATCCTTTGGGAGCATCATCAAACCCAATGTTAGAGTTGAGAGTCAGAATCACACAGGATGATTTTCATGCATGGACTTTTGGACGTCGTTCTTAATTACGTTGAACTTTTGCATTAATTGGTTTTAATCTTAACCTTTCCCTATGGCAATGATTGACTATGTTAGATTGTTTCATCATAAAAGAAATAAAATTTAATTCAACTTATAAACCCACACTATGCCGTACAACTCCGAGTGAATCTAATTTAGGTTAGTTTATATCAGCGATTAACATTAATGGGATGTAGTATCAGTATTCGATTTTCTGCGAAATTTAATGATTTAATTCATACATTGAGGTACTTTTGCGAATTTTAAAGCAAAATAAATGTTTAAATCACCACCACGTTGACCTTCCCATGTCTTTGATGGAATCAGATTTTTCCAGTAAAACCATGACGAATATAAATCTTTCCATTTGACAAATCCAATTGCAGTAATCCTTTCTGTACGTCGAAGACCTAATAGTATAGATGCCATGGAAGAATTTCATATTCTTTATCAAGTCATTAATTTGTTTGGGATGAGCACATCAATATCAAGGAGCTTCCATTTTCCATAGCTTTGCATCTCGTAAGATTACGTAAGAAGTTGTTTTGATGAATCTGGAATATGATGATATATGGCGCCTACTAAGCAAATGCTCAGGTACAATGCAAAGCTTGAGTGGTTATTGACCATGCAGGAATGGCCTTTAAGCTTTAATATAACCGTACAGTAACCAGTTTACACTTTTCTTCATTCCAGTGCAGTTCTTAATCAATTAAAGTTTCCAAACTCAAGTTTCTACTAACCAAATATTTTTCTGAATGAGTAGTGAAGTGGTGGAAAAAATGAGGGGGAATAAAAACCGGGAGGAAACAGCTCCCCCTAACCCTTGGCAGGGTCTTCGATCAAATCTTTTAACAGCTTTAACAATAGTCGGGATCGTATCAGGAATCATCTTCGGATGCATCATGAGGCATTACAAAGAAGATAAATGGACTCAAAGGGAACAAATGTACGTGAAATTCGGAGGAGAAATATTCCTCCGTATGTTGAACTCTTTGACTCTTCCGTTACTCCTCACATCCGTGATAGCTGCGTTGGGCTCGCTTGACCTAAGACTTTCTGGGAAATTTGGAATGCGCACTTTCTTCTCCTTCCTACTCACCACAATACTAGCAGTCTTTTTGGGTATCGTCCTCGTCATCACCATTCGACCTGGGATACATCACGAGAATGAAAACCTACCCCATAACATGCACTTCAAACCTAGGAAAGTATTGAATGCTGATGTTATGATGGATTTGATCAGGTAATCAGATAAGAAGTAGCGTAATCAATCTTTTCTGCAAAAAAAGTGAAAAATCAATGCGCATATTTGGACGTAAATTCATGTACATTTTTTTGTTGGATGAATTGTGACGCAGAAACATGTTCCCGTCAAACTTGCTGAAAGCCACTCTCTATCAAGTACGTTCATTTGAATATTGCTGAAAGTTACCAAGGTTACATGATTTTATATCAATCGTTTCCTATTTTTCATAGGATCAAACGATTGTCGATGTACAGAAAATCCAAGACCGACTGCGGCGGAATGAATGTAATACATGAAATGTTTTTGAATTTGTTTCAATCAGAAGTAGAATGATTAATATGGTTTGCCTATTTGACTATAGCTATAAACGATGATGACATTCCAACAAAGCCGAATAACTTTGAAGGGACCAACATGCTGGGAATATTAGTCTTTGCGACAGCTTTTGGGCTAGCACTGTCAAGTGTAGGAACGTATGGAAAGCCAGTGTTGAAGCTTTTCAAGTGCTTGTCCCAGCTTATGCTAATTTTGACCAATTGGGTGTTATGGTACGTTACCCATTCAAACAATATTACTAGTTCAGTTTAATTAAACATGATCCCGCTCTAATTTAAAAGATTCATAACAAGCGTAACAAAATTCCTCCTCATTGAAAATCAATTAGGCTTGCTCCCGCTGGCGTTTTCTGTTTGCTAGTAGACAAAATTATGGAGGCAAACCATGTGGAGGAAACTTTCTCCACAACTATGCTCTACGTGACTACCGTCCTATTGGGTCTGATCGTACATTGCGTAATGGTGCTGCCAATTATGTACTTTGTCATTACTGGATCTCATCCTTACAAGCTTTTCGTGGACGCGTTACATGCTCTAGTCACAGCCTTCGGTACAGCCTCCAGGTACAAAAAAAAACAATTTACTTGGAGAGTAAATCGAATTCAACGTGGATGTCAATCTGGTACCCTAAATTTTGTAATAAATTTCTCCTTTGCTAGTTTCGCCACTTTGCCTGCAACAATTTCCTGTGTGGAGGAGAAACACGGTGTTGATCCGAGAGTAGCTCGGTTCGTGCTCCCTCTCGGATCCGCCGTAAACATGGACGGCACAGCTTTGTATGAAGCCGTAGCAGCAATTTTTCTCGTTCAGCTACATGGAATGCCAATGGATTTCACTTATATCATCGAAGTCTGGTACCTAGCAGATTTATTTGAACAAATCGAAAAATCTATTAATTTTTCAGTAAACTAATATTAATGCTTTTTTAGTCTCATTTCTATAATCGCGTCCATTGGAGCATCTGGAATCCCACAAGCTGGATTGGTTACAATGTCTATGTTCGCTAATGTCTTGGGCTTGCCTCTTGACAGCATAGCGATTTTAATTCCAGTCGACTTCTTGCTGTGAGTTTGATACTTGGATTTGAAATGAAATTTATGCATATAAGCTTGAACATATTTTGTCCACCTTCTATTTATAGCGATCGGTTCCGCACTGCTACCAATGTGTTTGGTGATACACTCGTGGCGAGTTTGGTGGATAGGTTATCTAAGAGTGATCTCGATGGCCTGGATAAACTACCTCTGGAAAGAATTTGTTCTCGACAGATTCTCACAAGCTCAGTGGAAGATGTTTAAACAAACAAGTTGGGTTACATCAGCTAACATTTGACTGTGGTGATTTAAGCATATTACGATTGAATTTTTCTAAAAAAATTAAGATAAGCACTTTTAATTTTGAAGGATTTCATGAAAAATGATACTAAAGAATACTAATGAATTAAACATGTACTCTTTTCTAACAATGTGATTGCTGATCTCTCTCACACCTTGAACTTAACCATTTCAATCTAATAACCTTACCAACTTACTTTAAAATGCAGCCACTACCCATATTTACGGAGAAAAGTAGACATAACATGGTTTCATCTCCCACTTTCTGCATGAAAGTAGCTAATTTCGTATTCAGCGCAGCTTTCGCAACACTTTGCACAATTTTTTCTCCTTTCGTCATCGCATTCCAGTAGCGTCTGACTTTGCTTACAGCTATAGCTGGAGAAGTTCCTAGTGAAAGCACGAAATTGACACGGTTATGATTCTCATGGCTTGTTGTAGACATTAGTACACTTTTTGCAAGGGAATTCCATCAAGAAAATCGCAGTGTTGGCCTATGAAAGAATCAAAAATGTCAATAACATCGCCATGCCATTGCCAATACCTTCAAGGAATTCATAAGCGCGCCCCATGTTAGCTAAATAAGCTGTGATAAATATCGGAGGAGTTACAAATGAGGAAACGATTAAAACGATATCCAGAGACAAGAAAGCCTTTTAGGAACACGTACACAAAATAAAAAGATCCTTTTATAATACCGTACATGTGCATCCGGTTATAAAATCTTTATCTTAAACTTTTAGTGTTGTAAAGTATATGAAATTTATTTTATGGCAGTGATTCTGCATAGATTGTATGATACTTTGCTAAATCTACGAGAGTTTGCAAATGTGTCATGTCTATCAAAAAAGGTGACAGTCTTATTAAAATTCTAACCAACGCCACCTCCTCCATGAATACGGAATTGGGGAAAATCACAAAATCTTTAGGTTTATCTCAAGGGGCAAAATAAGGACTTAGAGTAAACTTTGGATTTTTATAAACTTACAAGGATAACTTCCTCTCTCTAAAATACTTTAATTCTTGTGACATACCATATTTAATTTTTACAAATGATGCAATACAAAATCATAAAATAATGTAGCCTCTTCATTCCAGCAGCTTTGCTACTTGATATTATTATTAGTGGCTTATTTTTACTACATAATTTCTCCAGAAGCTACAACGAAGTAGCCTAAGGGATTTCACACTTACAGATGACTCAGTTTGATGATATTTTTCGTAATATCGTGCTACTGTAAAGTACACCACAGACATTTAAATGAAGATGAAACTGTAATGTACAGCGCCTTCTCCAGAAAACCAATTTTTTCATCTGAAACTTAACGCAATGTGTAAAGGACAGATACACTTTCTTCCAAAGTCTAAGTAATGATAAGAAAGAAGGAGTGAAAATGGAAAGCAACAACAGCTACTCAACTGCTGTAGCATCTTCCTAATGCGGATTTACGAATTTCCAAAGTAATACAGTGAAACTCACTCAGCATCTCTAGGCCTTTGCGGATAAAGTGTACCCAGAAGGGAAACTCTTTTCTAACTTTCCCATAATTTATTGATATGCTTCGTAGAACGAGAAAAAATGTTCAGTAAAACTAAAGCAAGAGAGAAGGTGTACCATTTTAGATAATGATATGCAAAAAAAGAGTTCACATGGGTTCCTACTAGTCTAGCTTTGAAGAGTAGACTTTCTCCAAAGCTTCAGCCTCTCTGGAAGTTTCTCCATCGCGAAATATTAAAGTATAGCAGTGGAAATAAAAAAGAGATAAAAACACTTTTTCAAAAACAATGCCTCTAACAATAATTGTTTCATGTACAGTCATAACCATTTTCCTAGAGAAAACTTTCCACTTCCTTTGTACAAACACGCATACACATCAAGTGAAAGAGATCCGAAAAAGAGATTCCATTTTGTAGGATAGATATCGGTGCTGAAGATTATTTCGCTTTCACTATTATTGCTTTCTATTGCAGAACTTGGGAATAGAATCGACCTACATTTTTTAAAACGTGTTTTGCCACCGGCACAATACTTTATACTGCTTTTGATCGTGTACGAGACTTTTGTAAAAATAATACAAATACTCTCGACATGAAGAAAGAATACAGTATTGGGGGAACCTTCCCATGCAGATTTATTTTGGAGGAACACACAGTATGACGCTCAAGTATAGGTGTAATGCATGTTTTATTATTATTATTGTGATCAAACGTAGTTCCATTTCTTAGCTTTCTCTGTGAAACTTTCCTTTTGTTAAAATTTCATGGTTAGTTGGATTCATTTGAACAAGAGAAGTCAGAAGCAAACTTAAAATCCAATTTAGCAGGAAAGCCGTTGGAATATAATTTTATCTCGATTCCAGAGCTCATTGGTTATTTTGAGTGAAAGATAGGAGGAGTTTCTCTCACTCCAATTTAACTTCACAATAATCTGAATATATCTTATCCCAAAAAGCCTTTTTTTATCAAAGATTGAAAATAGTAAACGAAATCATCGACTGTTATTTTCAGTCGCGAGATCACTCTCGTAATATGGGAATCATGAGTCAATTTACTCTTAAACTGAAGAGCTAGCAGCGTAAACATTTAATGAACGCTTATTAGACTAAAAGGCTCATGTAAACGAGCAGAGTATATTGAGTCTGTAGTCTGATACCTCAGAATAACCTCATACGTCAAAGGGAAAGCGAAAACAGAGTTATATTTTGACAACAACTAAAGCAGACAACTCAGCTTAAAATTCTAATCCGCGTAATAACAATAAATGTCAAAGAACATTCTGTATCATTCCCTCCCTCCCACAATTCACGAAACCACCGCATCACAAGTAACCTTAGCGGATCATAAATTGTATCAGTGTAAATCCACCCCTGTCCGATCCATTTACGTTTGGGTTAGTCTAGAGCTACTTACTCTACATTTAAATTCATTAGTACATTTTGCGAATTACCTGGCAATACCGCTCGGTGCTACTTGTCATCCTCATCAATCTCAATTAATTAGGGTAGGTTACGTTTTCAACCCGACTTTTAATGCTGCTCGCATAAATAATAAAACCGAGGCCGCACTCTCCCACTCTCCACATGGATTACTATAGAACATATAGTATCCGCACGTAAGACACTTACAAATTCCCCATACTACCCAAACTTGTAGTCATCGTAAAAACAAATTCCTACAGAGCGTTCTTCACTTTTTCAGTTTTCGGTACCATCACCATGGCCGAAACAATTCCTGCCTAAGCTTTACAATGTCAGCAACGTACAATCTTCCTCGGTGTATTCAAAAAGGTAGGAAGGGACGCTGAAAACGTGAATAAAATTTTCAAAATCACTAGAGAACATCATCCCTTTTGGTGGATGCTTAAAAGGGAAGGAAGAATTGCGTTTTTAGGTTTGTGCTTTTCATAAAATAGGCCAGTGTAACCCTCAAACCAGAGAGATAATAGGCTTTTTGTGCTCTTCCACTACACATTCCAATTTCAAATAGAGTTTAAAACAAATAGTGAGTAGTTGTTTGCTAGGCTGCCGTCGATAATCTGCCATTCCCCCAAATGAGCTTTGCCTACGGGGGAAACACTGTAGCGTGTTCTCGGTCAATAACGCTTTTGATGAGCTGAAAAGAGAGCTAACTTAAGTAGCGTAATCCTCTTTTATAAGCTATATAGTCTACTACAGCCTACAAGTCCCACAAGTCCTGGAACCATGCAAGACAAGACCAAGGCAATAATAATTATTATGATGTTGTGTGAATCTTCTCCAGCTTCCCTTTCACAATCACCACCGTCTCCTTACATACCGAATACTTAAGTAGGATCTAACAGAACTAGGCTTGTTATCCCAGGTACTACTTAGTTTTAGAATGGGAATGGGAGGAAGCCATTTTATTAAAGTGCTAAACGACCTAACTACATTTAAACAAAGAAAGCTTTATGCTTGTGCAGCATGTAAACTTTAGCAATATTTTAGCCCCCTGACATTAACTCTAGAATAAAATCTACCACAATTGAATTTAGCCTAGACTACATTTCTACAGTTCGTCTACCAAATAACCAATCCAATTCGGAGTGGAAAGAGAGTTGCCGTAATCTATTCTGCTTGGGATTCCACTCATTCCTACTTTCACCAGCTTAACTTTTTCAAACTTAATATATTTTAATCGTTAGTGATTAGTTGATTATACTGTACGTAGTATTGATTGAATAATCCTATTTTTCAGCGCTTCATTAAACTCTACAGGAATGAAATGATTCGCACGTAACTTTCTCCTTCAAAGTCCATCCAATTCGGTGGACTAGTGTAAATTGTGCCAATTTAGCATTTTAGGTGTTATTGGCTATTTTCCATAATTGTACGAGTACACGTGGTTTGCGCAGCGCCAAAAAACTCCTAAACATTGATTTTTATACAGATGCAGCGTTCAAAGCTCAGTAGACATTATACTGCAGTGGAAAATAAGCCTAGTAAAGAGTATAAGAGGGGGAAAAGTTGTTCATGTCATTTAAAATGGATGAAATGACCACTTTAACTCTAGCCAGAAGGATAGAGCAACACCGCAAGCTTATATCGTGTATGCATATCTAATGCCACACAGACAGTAGAAAGCTGTACGCCATCAGAATAATAGAATTCTGAGAATGAGCTGAACTTTCCTTTTTGTACTTTCACTCCTTTCACTCTGCGCTTCGCAGTGTCAAGAGAAAAACAACCTGAGCGACAGCTAGTATAAACTGCGAGGTCTGCTGTCTACATACCAGGATTTGCAGACTCGCCTAAAAGTTGATCAGGTGCATAAGGAGAATACAAAATCATGAACAATGCGATTAATGAGTGGGCCATATGACTACTAGGAAAATAATAGTTTTCGTTTCTCGTCTCATGAAATAAAAACAAAGTTGCCTTCTTCAAGCCAGTGAAAACCCTAGGGATATCTAACATTCTTCTGCTGAAATGACTGTCAAACTTTATGCAACCCAAATTAACATTCAGAAGTACGCAGTGTAGCTGACCACTTTAACCTGTTTTGGTTTTGTGGAGAGTAATTTCAGAACATTCTCCGTTTTCTACTAGGATTGCACGTTTAAAATTTCCCTACACATTCCTGGTCTTTGCGGTATTTTTTGAAGGCTTGTATCCAGCTCGAGATTGCGTAATTGTGCCAATCTCTTAAAAACATGGAACAATTCGTCATTTTGAACTATTCTTGATCACTTTCCTCCTTTCCTTGGAGTATCTATGCTTGTGAAAGTTATTTTGTGCTGTCTATCATACATAACTCACATAAGTGACAGGTAAAGCTAAATTTTGCTATGAAAATGGAGTAAAAGCGTTTGAAGAAAGACACAAACGACAAATAAATTGAAGATGACGTTCCTCCCATATTCAAAAACGAATAAACATTTAACATGCATGCATATTTACTCAAAAACTTGAAAACTTCTACAATGTAAAGTAGCTAGGGAACGAGGTAAAATGAACACAGTTCCTTTTCATTAACATCAATATTTCGCATAGATAAGGCTCCAACTTGATTTTTCCCTGGAGTAAAAGGCGGACATCCTTTTCACGATTTTATTCATCTAGGGACAATGTTCTATGAAACCTACAACTGAAAAGACAATCAGGTGTAGTAAAAGGGCTTTTTATTTGCCCATTTCTTCCTTTTCATTTGTTCTTTTTCAAGATTCAATCTCCCCGCGTCAGAAACACATTTGGAGAGAAAACTCTAAACAAGCGTACAAACAGGTAGGCTTGGTAGACCTACAGTCCTAAATTTACCAAAATAGAATACTTTACTCCATATACATAAGTAAAGTTTTGATGTAGCTCTAAACTTGTGTATTTTTACGAGGTGAAATGGATCGCAAAAAGAATGTTTAGAAGCACAAGGGACCCTGCTTCTTTGTTCTTCTCATGCTCCTACATAACACATCCATAACGAGCCTTTCTTATCCAGTGAGCATTTTTCTTGGCGTTAGTTTTTACGACGATTGTTCAGGAAAAACTCTATACTTCTGTGTTTTTCATCTTGTTCATTTAGCTCTGTTCTAGAAGCCTGGAGGAGTCTAGGTGACGTAGCGTAGACAGTGTTAACTTCCTTTGTGACGGTAAACCCTTGGTTTTAGTACCTCATTCCTTATTATTATTAGAATGAGGGTGATCGTAAAACCAGAGTTTTTGATGTTTCCAGCTTGCTCAGTTGGTGGATGGTGAAGCAGTGAATAAACAATAATAACATGGTCAATGTGCTTTCACTGCAAATATCTTGGAGCGTTATTATTAGGCGTATTGAAAGCTAAAGGGAAAGCAGAGTCTCTTGTGGATTTCAACAGTGAATGAGTGAGTGACACTCGCAAAAGCTGTCAGTCTTCTTTTGTTAGTTTTCAACTTTTCAAAGTTGACTTGGTGCAAGTGAAAGCGAGAAACGTTGGTTTTTAACAGAGGCGAAAGCTCTCATTATTTTTTTAATTGTATGAAGCAATACTCTATATGGTTCCATTTTTATGTTTTTATGACCACACTCAACGGGAGGAGATTGGAGTTGGGCTGTGCTAAAATGGTGTATATGCTTTCCTGTAATTCATTATCCAGTAGGCGTCAGTGTCACTCTAGGAGAAAAGATAATTGTTCTGTTGCTCAACAGTGCGCATAACTCTGGTATTCCATGACACAGTAGCAGTTTACTTGCCTGATTTCCCTCCAATATAACGATAAAAAGATTAATCCTACATCCCCCTTAATTTACATAATACAGTCAGAATTTTCTTTTAGGACTAGTAACCCAGACTCAATAAAATTGTAAAGACAACACATTTTATACACTGCATAGCTTCAGGCTTATCATAAAATCGTATAAATCGATGTAAGAAATGCCAACGGAAAAAGAAGCCTTTGTAGTTTCTCCAAATTACGATATTGCCATGTGCATTTATATTTGATGAGAAAATGATTCTCGCTTTGAAGGAGAGAGACAGAGAGACCAAACCACAATAGAATTATGGTACAATGGAGTGCGAAGCCTTACACAAAGCACGAAGCTAATGTGAAATTACTTCTGAATAGCCTATGAATGAAGATATTGTAAGGACATATCATGTTTGTTAGTTTTGCCCTTTATGTTGATAATAATACTTGTTACGGTTTCTTAGGCATGAATATTTATTACAAACACAATTAGTATTCTTCCGCTACTCTACAAAATATTCATGTCATATTGGAAAGTTTATAACATAAGCTATATTCATTAGTCACGCATAAAGGAAGAGACTTTGTCAAGAGAATTATCGATAAAGGAATTACGGGAAAAATACTCGCCTAACAACACGATGAAAGGTTACTTGAGCCAATTTGTCTAGGCCTTCGTGTCGGTAATAATATAACGTTATAAAGTTAGATGGGATTACTTATGGTACGCATGCTCTTCATAAGGGACTTAATTGGAGCAAGGTCACTCTTCTGATTTATCCTACATTTTTAGACAGTAATTAACTTTATTCTTAGAAATTTTTTTGTATTTTACCCGCTCTCTACTCCCCATCCTTTTTTGCAATTCATACGGAAACTACTCCACCAGTTTAGGCTGGCACTGTTATTTTCTCCATGTTGTTATCCCATTTTTCTCTGTGGTGAGGAGTCAAATTGAAAAAATGTTTCTAGGAGAGGTTACCAACGATAGTGTAAATTGTAGAGAACTCCTTTCCATATGGGCGGTGAAGAGTGTATCCGGAACAAGCGATAATAATTATTAAGCAATTGGCACTTCCGGCCTTATCCTTAGCCAACACTATACTTTCCGTGTAACATGGAAACTAAACACCACTCAAGTGCTCAAAGCGTAGGTAAAGCGAAGCACAAAGATTTATTCCGTATTATTACCAGCCAAGTTGCACCAAAATATATGAAAAAAAAATTATATTATAAAGGTGGTAAAAGTGTACACAGTCACGCCACAAAAAATATCTGGTTAGTTGCACATGGTACGCTACCACGTTAGTCTTTTCCGATAAAGTGAAATTCCAAATAGGGTAAAAACCTCAGGGTTTTACGTAACTTTGGGATTGTACTGAATGTTTATGATCTGCATATTTTTTCATTTGCATTCAGAGAGATTCTGGTGAAAATACAAGGGCGCTTTCTTTCATTCCATGGATTCTTCAAAAGATTATTCTGTCCAGCTGGAAATAAAAGAGGAGCGGCTAGTATAGTCATTTCATTCATACGGCATTCTACAGACCACTCACACAATCAGCTCAATTACAGTCCATGTAAAGCGCAAAAAGCGTTTTTATTTAGGAAAGTATTTTTAGAAAGGCGTTAGTAAAAAATATGAACTGGCAAAGGGTTATCGTAAAGCACAGAAGCAAGAAGAGGACGATGATGACGACATGTTAACCAAAGTATCTTCCTTGTCACTAGCCAACATAACTATAACTCACGCCACATTCACACGTAGTATTTTCTACATAACTTCATTATTTTCGTGGTAAAAAAATGTCAGTGTAAATTGAATAAAAAATAGATACTAGACTATTCATATCTTTTTATGTACGAACCAAAACCACCACCACCAGAGAAAAGCAAGGCTGGAGAGTGAAAATGGGCAAGGAAAATTGCCCTTTTGTGTTCATGCCGTAAACAAAGACTGTTTTATAGTTCCTGTTACTCCACCACTTTTCTATGCAACGGGTTGTTTATGCATTCACATGGACACTTTGAATTTCCTAGGAGTGAAAGCAGGAAGGAGAAAGTATATCATATTTCTTAGCGTAGAAGACAATCGGAGAAAATATGAAACTGACAGAATGACAATGAGCTTTTCCCTAAAGTAAATAGATTATTTATGGTTAGTTACCTCCCACTTTTTAATATTTCCCTATTGAAGAGAATAACACAGGCAAGCGTTTACAATATTTTTATAAAATGTAAAAAATGTGTAGTATCTGTAGTGTTTTATGTACTCCCACTTTCAGCTGGGTTAAAACTTTAGCTCCTTTTGAAACACTACAAGTGTACCAAAACGAGGAGCAAAGGGGGCAAAGAGCGCATTCTTTGATTTAACATGAGAGTAGTTTTTTGCTAGTTAGTTCAGTGAAAAATAGAGTTTACCATGAAGGATATTAATATGACTTTCACTCTTCCTCATTAACTTCCACACACACAATATTAATGCTGGCTTAATAAAAACCAGAAGAACAATAATGACGAGGGAAATGATTTCCTTTATACTTCCCACTAGAATAAACCTTCAGTTTTAAAGCGTTTGTTGTTTTGCGAGAGTAATATTGGCTATAATTAGTTTATTGTTTTGCCTCAAGTTTATGGTGAATCAAAAGTGAATCACGTTGAGTATTTGTGAGAAGACAACAGGTTGAGGAAAACACAAAAACAATAACAGATAGCAGCTCACTTGCATATTGGTTCAATTCACTTTAGTTTCCAGCCTTTCTTTAATTTGAATCCGGGACTGGAAAGAGTTTCCCGATATTTGGGACAAAACAAATGACCGGCTTAAGTAAAATGCTTTCTAGAAAAAATAGAGAAAATTGATTTCAGAATTGATACTTCGAAGTAAAGGATCCTTTTCTTAGCTTCTTGGAATATATGCAAATCTGTCTAGTGAGAAAAATGTGGTGGTGGAAAGGAAAACCAGCTTCGTTACGGAGGACCAACGAAGGACTGACTTGACTCACGGCCCGTGTCGGCTTTCATGTTCACTTTTCTCTGTGGAAACTTTTTTTGTCAGAAGGCAGACAGCAGCAGCGGGAAGAGAAGGAAACTGCTTCTAGTCTCTTTCGCTTCAGCGTAGCTGAGGAGGAACAAGTGAGTAGGATAAATGGCAAGTAGTGAAGTGGAGAAGGAGAAAAGTTGGTAGAGAAAACGTGGTGCATTGCTTTCCCTACTTCGTTTTGCCCTACTATACTGCAAGTTTTCTGCTTAGTCGTCGACACGTCATTTGGACCTATTGCTACTATCTTTTCGTTTCAATATATAAATTTGTCTTGTCACCGCACACACACTCGCTGTTACTTTTTACTGTAAATAGTTTATTGCGCCGATATTCTGATAAATATGGAATCAACTTTGGGACAATAGGTAATGTATTATGTATTCATGTATCTTTCTCAACTTTCACTATAGAGTATAATTTTACTCATCTTATGGAATGTTTTGGGTAAAACTTGTCACTCCACGACAAAGTCAAATTAGGTATGTATCACTTCATAAGTTAGTAATGTATTTGTGGAGTAGAAAGTAATCATGATGTAATATTTATTCATATGTTTGGGAAGACCATCCTCACACTGAAAGGGAGTGAACCAAGACAGTCCGTTATGTAGTAGTATATCCTAACATTTGGCAAAATGTAAAAACATTTATTTCCCCCTTACTTTAATTGACTGGAAAAAGTTTCGCTTTGTGAGAAAGGACTAGTCATAGTCTCTCATGCCGATTAAAGTTGACATTATTCAGTTTCTATTTTTAATCTGTTTTATTACTCTATCTGAAAATGTGATATTTTTAATAGCCTTCACTCGAGTACCAAGTGGGACGGCTGTAAACTAGCTAAAATGCTGACAAGGATGAATTCCTTGTTCAAAACTAGAATGGATGTTTACGAAAGTTTAACAAGGATGCAAAACTGAGTCTCTAAAGAAATCATGGAATCATTCATATGACTCAAAGCAGATGAACACATGGCAGTGAAAAAATGTAAAAACTAAAACACTCCACTCGACTTCATGAATTTTTAGAAAATAAACTTGACTGAAATTTCACTCCGCCGAGGGAAATGAGCTACATGTTTTGAACAGTTCTACAAGGCTGTAAAGTGCCTCGCAGTTGAAACCTTGAAGGATGTGGA
>JAANSQ010001236.1:0-16000 GCA_036850885.1 Lepidocyrtinus dapeste
AGCATGAAAATCATGTAGCCAACGCCGAGTATGATAAACGTTGCGGTATCGATGAATCTACTTCCTATTAATAAATTCACCCCCATGGCCCGGTACAATCTTATGGCACTTTCAATATTGGTGCGGGCCAAGGTGTGTATTGCGTGAATCATTATCTTCTCGTAAGTTATGTTAAGTATTCCAAGATTTAGTGCAAAGCCTGCCATACGGGTACCCTCCGAGATACAAAGGTAAATATGCGCCAATGCCGGAAATATATAGAATGGAGAGGAAAACACATCTTCGCAACTCTCCCTGGGGCACAAAGTGACAACTGTTAGGTAGGCAGGATCGATTCTAAATTTTAGGACTACGAACATGAAGAAATAAATAATGATTGCGACTGGGGCTACGGTATTAAAGCCAATAGCCGTCAGACACGCGAATATGCTAAGGATATATTCTTGACGACCACGAAGAACCAGTACGATTCCTAAAAAATGGAAGAGAACTCATTAAGTAAAACATTTTATAGCTGAAGTGATCAACAATTTCTATACCTTGTACTAATGGATTGCTCTCTAGGACCTCCCAGTCCAACTTATGCAGTCGTTTTTTCACAAAATTTGGTATGTTGATTCGTCCTTCATCTATCACCCCAATTTGAGCTTTCTCCTGTTTCAGAGATTTCATGAGACCAATCAAGTTGTTGTTGTAATGCACAATGATCCTTCTGTCCCTGTAGAGCGCCATTCCGTACAAGACGGCGAAACTTATGATGAGAAATATTCCTCCAGTTGATACCCAATAAACCTATTTGTAGAGAATTTTTAAATCAGAGAAATTTCTACTTTCTCCAAAAAAAATCTATATATTCTTAATTACCACTTTGTTTGTTTTTGGATGGTTGAGACCCCCAAGCAGTAGATATAGAAGGAAACTCAGCATCGGAACGAAAAGAGCTGTTTGGTATAAGCATACCAATTGCTGCCGTCTCTTTGACCCATCCACCGAAAATCTTTGACTTTTAGAATCCCACTTGATGAAGTATCGCAAGTACAAGGTATTCTCCCAAATTCTCTGCTGGATAGTGAAAGCATAAAGTAGCAGTGCGGATGCCATTGTGATTCTAGCAGTTTGGCTAGGATAGATACTCTAAGTAGGGCCAATAATTGAAATAAGTCTTTAAACGTTTGGATAACAATTTAAATAATTACTTTTACGATAAGGTAAAATGCTTGAAGAATGATAATGACTTGAAACCTTCCGGTTATTACCGCGACTTTCTAATAAATGGTTATTTAGTTAAACTCTACCGTGCTTATATACGTTGTAATTTCCAAAGTATTCAAGTGAAAAGAAGCTTCGAGTTAAAAAAAAATAGAAATTATAGGTCAAGTATAAAATAAATCCCGCTACGACAATACTAAATGAATAATGGTGTTTATGTAATTTTGGCTTAAAATAAATTTGGTTGAGGTTGTTCTTCATGTAAACATATTTTTCATAAGGTTTTGAAATTATATAAAACTAAACTCTTAACTCGGTAGTAATGTGGTCAAAAATAAGAAAAATTTGTAAAGTCGTAATTAAGTACCTAAAGCTTAATGCCACATTGGTGTGCAGAACTTTCGGAGACCATGAAATTGTTGCATAAACTTTGCATAATTGGACTGGACTGGAATTTGGAATATGATTAGACGTTGACTCAAGCTTTTCAATGTACTATTTTGATGCGTTTATCAGTATCAGTAGTTTCAGGCGGACAAAAATAAGAAAAATTTGTAAAGTCGTAATTAAGTACCTATAGCTTAATGCCACATTGGTGTGCAAAACTTTCCGAGACCATGAAATTGTTGCATAAACTTTGCATGATTGGACTGGACTGGAATTTGGACTATGATTAGACGTTCTAATCATTGACTCAAGCTTTTCAATGTGCTATTTTGATGCGTTTATCAGTATCAGTAGTTTCAGGCGGACAGACAATGAGGAACAGACATCGGCTATCAATTAAGATGCTAAAAAAATTTATTGGTTTTAGAGTTTTTTTAAATTTAGCCAACATTTTTCCTTCCACAAAAAAACTTGGTCATCATATCATCATAACATTAACTGATATTTAAACTAAAAAATAAATTTAGCATTGTATACTTTAGAATAGTTTCGGATTTACGTAGGAATTTTTCAGAAATAAATAATTAATCAATCCAGAAATCTCTGAATTGTTACCGACATAAACAAGAAAGAAAAACATACCTTGTACCTTTTAGAACATAATTTGCCCGTGTAGGACATGTTAGACATGTTGAAATTTTACTTAATCTTAAACCAAAGAATCATTTAAAATATTCCTTTCAAACAAAAGTCAATATGAAATTCTTATTGGAAATCCAAATGTACGAATACTAATTATTTTTTTTTATTTTTTAATAAAAATTAAGAATCCTTTAATTTACAGTATGTAGTTTCATGCAATCCGAACAGAATGCAATTACATCTAAGTTTAATAAATGATTCTTAATGACACGATGGAAATTCAATTCAATTCATTGAATACCAAGCAAGAATCAATAGTTCTGCTGGAAATAGAGTCTAGATACTCTATCTGTGCGACATTATCTATTCTCCTAAAAGATGCGAAATTAACAGCCAGTGGCTGCAACGCTCTTACCTTTCTCCTCATCATTTTAAAGTTCCATGAACGGCTCTCAGGCTTGAGGTATCTCCAATCTGTGATTATTTTGTAGCTAAAATAGAACAAGTGTTTAAGCAGAGGGAAAACGAAAAGTAGTTGAAAAATGCAGAACAGCATAAACCCGGCAAAAACACAGTAAATTATTAAGGGCAATATCTTAAAACCCCCCGTCAATGACACCGAACAGCTTTGCATGAAAATCATGTAACCAACTACCAATATTAAGAATGCGCACGAATCAATAAATCTCCTACCTATGGTGTAATTCACCGACAGTGTCTTGTACAAGTCAGTAGAGTATTTTAAATTCGTCTTTGAAATATCTTTGATTTGCTGGATCATCTTGTTCGACAACATTACATGAAGCATTCCTAGATTGATACCTAAGCCAGCCATTCTACTACCTTCCACAATGCATAGGCATATGTGCGTTATGGCCGGAAGGAAATAGAAGGGCGAAGAGAAAATATCCTCACAGCTTTCTCTTGGGCAGAGTGAAACAAAGGCCAGGTACATAGGATCAACCTTGAAATTTAAGAATACAAATAATAATACATAATAGATCATGAAAGCAAGTGGTCCAGCAACTGCAAAAAACTGGGCAATAAGGCACGCGGATAAGCCAATTATATATTCATGTTGTCCTTGAAGGGCGCGCCGGACTCCTGGAAACAATAAGTCCAATGTTATGTACATAATATTATAATGTTTCATTATGGTATACAGATTAATTTATAATATACCTTCGCAAAATTGATTTCGCTGTAGTGATTTGCTGTTGTTTAATGCACTTTCTCCTTCTGGGTTTATAGATTTTGACAGTAGTATCATCTAGTTATAGTGGTACACAATGATCTCCCTGTCTCGAAACAGAAGCACTCCAAGTAACACGGCGAATGATATGATTAGTGATATATATTGATGCAGTCGTGATCCAGTAAACGAGTTTGTCAATTTTTGGATGATTTAGACCCCCGAGCAAAAGGTAAATTAGGGAAGCCAACATTGGCAGAAATAGTAAGATATTGTAGGCACACAGGAAGTACATACTCCGTTTTGACTTCTCTAACTCAAATGTTTGGTTTTTCGAATCCCATTTGATAAAGTACCTCACATGAATGCCGTGCTCCCAAGACTTTTGATGAATACTGAAGGCATGGAGCATCAATGAAGACGCCATTATTTCAAGTATTAGAACCACTCCTGTTTGGTAGCAAATCAATTTTAAGAGTAAGCTTGATAACTTGAATTTATTGACCTTATAGAAAAACAAGGGAGAATTAGATTACCTTCTTGTTTAGGTCTGCTAAAAACTATGTGGATAACTCAGGTCAGGTTTTTAACGAAAAATTTCCTAAAAAATAAATCTACCAAATTCTAACAAAATACTTCAGAATTATGCAGACTAGTTGCCTTTTTTACATGCTAGATATTCACATTTCACATTGTCCACGAGACGTTAGAACTTACCTTTAGGAAGCAGTAGTTGTTTCTAAAAGAGTACTTATGTCGTCCGCAAAATGTGTCGTAAATGACGTCCAGAAACATGGCTGACCAATGATTTTATCTTTTAAACATAAATTTCACGAATCTCTTACACGAAAGAGTCGAAGGAAAGGAAAATCGTCATTTCCTAAAAATGAATCTCATTTTACCTAAGTGGTATTTTTCGATCAAGCTGAACTTTATGAAATATTAATGCGTCGAGTTTCACCTTAGTGAGCTTAAGGCGTCTTACTCTAGTTATTAGATTACTCAGAGTAAAAAAAGATTTCATTATTTGATACCTAACAACCTAACCCAACGAAGAAATTATCATCAAAGTTTTTTCTCAAGTGAATGAATTGATGATTGCCTTTTCTTATTATAATATAGTTTAAATTGATGGTCACGTTAATTTTTAATGCGTACCATATTACTCGCTGAATAAAATCATAATCAGTCAGGAACTTTCTCCTGAAGTAACCTTTTGTATTTAATTTATTGGATCATGTTTAGGTGATTTCGTATGCAAAGGGCGATCAAATGATAATGCATAACTAAATAGTTTCAGCTTACTTATCAATATCTTACTGTTCTTAACTCATAATGTAGTGGTTTACACGGGATAACCGCAAGATAAATATTTCATTGATTTTAAGTATAATTAATGAAAACTTTTACACTCGACTTTTATGCTGGTTCAAATAAATTACATTCTCAGTTGACTTAGATGCTATTTACGCTTTTTAAAGTCTCATTTAACTAACTCTAACTTGATAATAGATTCAGACATTTACTTAATTTTAGTGAAACGATTTGATTTTACAGAAAGAGGAAGTCACTATAAGACTGAAAGTTAGAGTTTTGGAAGTTAATTTCTGCTTTTGCTATTATTTCTGTCCACCTCCTGGGGAAGGTACATTGTCTTCATCGTTTTCCTCAGAGTCATCCTCTTCTTCCTCCTCTTCAGAGTCATCCTCTTCTTCAGATTCACCTTCCAAAGCCTCGCCAGTGTAGTACAGTACAGCACGGGGAACAATACGCTCCCGGATGTATTGACCCAACTCGAAATCGTTTGTTAAACTGTTCTGAATTTCCTCATCAAACTCTCCAAACTCGTCAAATACTGCAATGAAGAAAACAGAGTAATTAATGTACTCGAGACTCTGAGTCTGACCAAAGAAATATTGGCAAAGATCAAAACCAATCATAAAAAGTGCGCGAAATGGTTATCATCAAACTAGACTTACCATCAGGTGGGTTGAAGAAATCAAAAAATGACGACACCTTTACAGCCCTATTCACCATTCGAACGGAACCAAGCTTCCTGTGTTTTTGTTTCACAAGAAGTACCCGAAAGGTGGTGTCCTTTCCCTTGAGCCAATCAATTTTACATCCCTAAAGAAATTATATACAGTTAGGTTCTTAGTTAATCGCGCTTTATTTCAAAACATAATCCCTCTTCTTAGTTCTTACCTTGCATTTGATGATCTCTGGACCTTCAAACGAAAAAGGATCCTGAGAATCAACTTCGCACTTCATCTCGTACGTCTTGGTCAACACTTGATTTGTGAAGTAGTCATTAGGGGAGAAATGGAAACACAGTTGGAATCCCTAAATATATTCCAAAACAATTAACCTAAACGGCTTCAAGCGGAGACCTTAAACAGAGGGAAGAAGCTTCCAAAACTGTAACATTACCATAGGCTCAGTAGTCATTTCAACTTTGATATCGATGAGGTGTTGAAGGATTGGTACGTCCTGCTCTCGGACCATGTCTGACAACATGTCCACATTGCGGAAAATTGTCAACCAAAAGTCTGGTATTCCTTGAACTGGCTCTGCATCTTTTCCGCTGTTTAGGAAGGTCAGATTGTGAATTCAAATTGTTATGATGAAACGAAGAATATAAACGGTTACTTACTCCTTATCCTTTTGTTCCATTTCAAGCTTCAACTTGCTGACAGAATCGTTAAGTTCCTCGTTAGCAGAGTCAGAGCCTCCAACGGCTCCAGGAGATAAATCACATTCAGCCTCTGTAGGCTCATACTTGCCGAGAACTATTTCACGGCGCTGAAAACGTTACAGAATTTGAGGTTCTCTTAGCATAGGGCTTTAATTAAGTATTTAATTTTAATTAATTCATAAAATGTACTATTTTAGGTACTTTTTACATTTTCAAAGTGACTGGCGTACATTGGTGCGTACTTGGCCTCTAGCTCGTGCACCTCCTTAAAAAATTGAGATTCTATTTGAGTGACTTCCACCTGGATCTTCTTCAAAGCTTTAATACGCTTTTGAACTTCTGGAGGAACGTCAGGAATCTATGGGGGATGTATACCAAAAACACTTATTTAAAAATGAGCTACGATTATAAACCTACTCCATCTGATTCCTTCGATGAAGTAAAAGTTTTCAACCAAATGTTTACAATGGCTTTGGAAGGATCTTACCAAGTCTAGACCAAGTTGAAGCGACACTGCATTGTTAGACTGACCCGTTTGATCTTCCTTCTCGTCAACTACTTCATCGACCTCGAAGTCCATTTCCACAGGTTGAATCGTCTCCGTATCGGACATGGTTCCCAAGAAGGGGTTTGCTAAAACTAAAACACAACAGACATTATAATGCAGCCACGTTAATGTTTCTCACTGAAAAGATACAACGCAGCGCCGCTTTATATTCTATCGTCTTATCGAGATCGATAACACTCTATTCTCTAATCAGCCGATGTTTGAATAGTAACACTATCTTATGATGAATCATGAATCTTACTTAAAAGCGTTTTTTTATCACCACCAAATTCTGAAATTCCAAGAGACTAGACGGTACGTTCGTTATCCACCTCCTCGATCCTGAAATTGTTAGTAGGTTTTATGACTTGACAAGTTTTCCCAGTTCGAAAGGTTTAAAAATCCCGAAATTTTCTGAATATGCAGAGTGCATTAACCTTTGTCTTTGTCCAAAACAGGAGTTGATAATTTGATTTGATATGAGAGGAGAGGAAACTAAAAAAACGTGCCAAAGCCAAAAAGCAAAAGCTTTTTTCCTTCACTCTGCTGGCTCACGCTCACACACTACGACAATACGATAGTATATGCTGGGCGTGAATGCGCGCGGATTTTAGCTTAAGCGAGTGTACTGAAGCTCTCGAGACTCGAGTTTTCGGGAAAAGCGTTTGGACCGGACGGATTTAGCCAATTGGGCTAAAATTTTGGAGAACGATAGGAAAAGCATATAGAGAAAGGCTGGAATTTTATTTGGGCAAAACCCGTTTATGCATTTTAAAGAAATGTATTTTTTTGTGAAAACCAACATACCATGGATTGCGAATTGCATAAAAATGGCACAAAAACTATTAGTGTTACTTCCGGTATGGTGTTGTTGTTGCATTCAACGTTTTTATTTAAAGGCTCCTTTAAATACAGTATATTGTATATTATACATTCATATTAAATTATTCCTTAAATTAATTGCTACTTATTCTACTGTCTTATTTAGAACGATTTGAAATCATATCATAATAATTACTTCATGCATTAGGATAACTTTCGAAAGCGCTGACCTATTGACATAACATTTTGTAAGTACATAGCATGAAGACGACCTATGAGAGTAAATTTTAGTTTAACCAGTCAAAAAACTCCTAATGCCCTAAATGTCAGCTTTATGCAAAGCAGAAAAATTCCTTAATGAAAACTATTTCGACACATATTTACAAGTAGATTGTCTTAACTTATCTAAGCAATCATTGAAAGGTTCACCGTGGTATCGATGATAGTATTTACGATCTTCAAACAGAGCGTTGATGTTTCTGAAAACACCGATTCTGTGACCTACCTCAGGGCACGCACGCATTTCCCGATGTTCCACCTTCCGAACCAAGAAATATTTCCAAAACTGTTTAAATTCGACACCTTTGGAGTTTGGGACTCTTCCAAACAGGGAGAGTATCATTATATTGAGGACCAGAACTCCAGTTATGATATTCATTGCTACAAGAGTTACAAGGGGAGTGACCCTCCATTTCGTCACACAAGTGTAGAGGCAACAGCTAGACACCATCACTGCAACTACAGTTGCTCCATAGATTAAATCTTTGAAAACCGTTTCTATGGCTACGAGTGTGATTTGAAGCCGACGGAAATAGTGCAGACAGGTTGTGAATTTAATACCGTTACATGAAGCCCGATTTAGTTTACTTCCCGAGCGAAATCTTAAATTTTGTGGAATATGTTGTGGAAAGAGCATATTGCACAACTTCTGCAGTCCTTCTATTACGACATAAATTACCATTATAAAATTTAGTAATACGAGTGCACCGTAAAACGTTACTGAAGTATATATACTGCCAATACCCAACCGAATCAAGATTCTAAAAGTTTTTGATGCCTCTCTCCAGAAATTGTAACCTCTTATGTAAATCTGAATAGGGTCATGCTCAAAAACAAAAGGTGCGAAAAGAACAAGAAAGGGAAACGCCAGGAAGCCCAGGCTAATTCCATAGACAAAGAGATGAACAAGGTGGTACTTTTTATTTTGCTTAAGATCCTGCTTTACATCACGAATGCTATCTTGTGCAAGGAATATGCACTCAACGTAATTGTGATGGATTGTATAAGCAGTATGTAGACTTAAATACGTTAAACAACTAACGATAGTGTTTAGTCTAATTTGAGCAGGGCCTTTGTACTCAACTTGAGACCAATTGAGCGTCAAGTAGATAATTCGTGCCAATGATGAAATGAGGAAGAGAAGGGTTAGGGAAAGTGCCAAAAACCGCTGAAGCTTGAAAATTTTTTTGTTGTACGCCTGATTTTCTCTGACTAAGGCATTCTGGATATCAAGTGATATTTTGACTACAGCAAATTTTTCCAGGAAGCCAAGTACATGCAAAGCTCCAGTCGTCAACGACATTCTTATTTGTAATATTAATAACGTAAGACGTTTCTGGCAAAATACCCGGTTAAACGACAGATGTTTAGAGAAATTAATTGTCAGTAAAGTCAAGTTAGTAAAGTGAAAGTATAAAGATTACCAAACCTAAATGACATTAAAATAATCTACTTACACCAAGTTCTGATCTCTTAAATTTAATTATTATATATTTTAAACCTAGTGCGATAATTGCCAGTGCAAACGTTTTGTCATGATACGGCCAAAATGAATAAACTAACTAACTAATAAACTGCTAGTAAAAAAAATTTCTTAAATGCATGGACAGCCGAAGATGATGCACTAAAATCAAATGTTAAAACAAAAATGAGAAATATGTTGAAATAGGAAATGGAGTTTTGGCCAACTTTAGAATTTGGAACCAGTATGAATAATTTGTTTGTTATCTCTCTACACGAAATTTTTTTATAAAAGTGCCAAAACCAAAAAATATGTTATTGAAGAAATGATTGTAAAAACAAGTTACCGTATTTCCTTTAAAAATAGCCCAGACTGTATTTGAAAATTGATCTCGCACCACACCAAGTAATAGAATGAGGCTTTGTAATATTTTTGGTTAAATACCTTAGAGCGTTATCTGAGCCTTGCATGCTGTTTAAATGAGTTTAATAAATAAAATGAACCTATAATTTAAAGCAATAGTTTAAGATTTTCCCTCATTTACTCGGAGAAAGTTTTTAGAGACATGCTGTATTTAGGAGAATAAAATATGCAAGTAGCTTATATTTTAATACAATTCAGGCATTATTGACTACTCCCGTGCTTAGTAACTGTCCAAATTTAGGAAAACTTGTCATGGGCTTTTTTACATAGTAGATGGCATCTTTGTGATAGATCATAATCGATTTTTTAAAGAAGGAATTTAACTTTAACCGACAAAAATATTTTACGAATGTTGAAAATTTACCAACTCACAAAATGCAAAAATCGAATGCTGTATTTTTTTAAGGAAAAGAAGTTTAACTAGCAAAATATTCTTCCAAAATTGCTACTTACTGAAGGAAAAAAACCAGTATGGTCAAAACAAATGAATATTGAATATGGTCGAATCGAATCCCATTGTCACATTGAAAACCGTTTACATTCATCACCATATTACTTTGTACACTGTATTGGTAAACGTATCTATTTAAACCAGTCAGTCAGGTACTTCCGAAAAACAACCTTTTTGTTTTTCATGTGTCGGCAAGTGTTCAGCTGATTTCGTATTCAAAGTGAGGTCAAGTATATTAATGCATAGAATGATAAAGTAAATCTAATTTCCAGTCTGCTTATCAATATCCTATTATTCATTTAACTTGGTTTGTTAGTTTACAAAGGGTGAAGGCAAGAATATTTCCTTTTTTGATTGATGAAATACTTTCACCTTAAACTTACAATCGTTTTAGTAAATATATGGCATGCTATCATATCATAAATCACGTTTAATTACATTCTATTCAGGCGAGATTAAATTATATAAATAGGTTATTCCGATTTATTCATCTGGAAAATGATGAAAACGAAGGTCACGACAATGCCACACATCTACAAAAACGTTAATCAACATTGATCAGGAATGTTGTAAGAATTTAAATATTTTTTCCTGAATATTTATCCTCTGATTACCGAGTTAATTAGTCGATAATCCACGATGAAGAATCTGCACTGAAATCCTACAGGATTTCGCTCTACCCGTCTAGAAAATGCCATAAGCTTGAGTCTATCGTTTGTCTCACACTGCCCCGACATGTTAACCAATGTTTTCTCCATTTTGTCTATCCACTCATGAGTTGCATTCCAGGTGACCTGTTGGTAGCTTGCGGCACATTTCCAAAATATCGTGTGAATGAAAAAGAAGGTGAGATGCATAATGTATCCGAACGGATTAATTTGCTTCGAAAGCAAGAAGACGCAAGGAGATTCGGCAAAGTAGCATATAGCCGTTATGTAATAAACTAGCAAAATTTGACTGAACAAATCATTGACTTTCTTCTGTAGTCGCAAGAGATCATCGTAACGTTGAATGCCCTGCGGAAACGTATGTAATTTATTAAGCCTTAATAAGTTTCATCAAGATTTTTAATTACTACCTTCTCAAAATCATTGCAACGACTCAAATGTGCTGAGTACGCTTTCCCAACTTTCTCAAATGTGCAACCGGCCGAGATAAGCACTCCTTTGGCCACAAGGAATAACTGTTCAACGTTCACCAGGAAAATCCCTACGATAGTTTCCCAGACAACGCTTAGATTGTTGACTTGGTGGTAATTTAACTGTGTAGTATCTCCAGTAAGATATGAATACAGTGATAAGATGGGGTATACTGTATGTTTGATAATTGCCTTTCCTTCCTCAGAATACAAAGTGAAAGCTGTAAGGACTCCCAAATAGCTTAAACAAATTAGCGTAACCTGTAGAAGAAACTTGAAAGATGTTTAAACCACTCCGTATTGAAATAATTAAATTTATACTTGGCTACCTTAAATGAATCCATAGGAATGAATTCAGTAGTTTCCATGATCTCACTGCCAATTTGCAGAAGCTTTTCCATATGAAACCATAACAACTTGAGGGCTAATAGAATCAAAAGTAAGGATCCCATAGTCCCAACGATGTTAAAGAACAGACTAATGTGTTCATCTCTACTCTCATTTATTTTGAAGGCCTGCTTAACCCAAAATGCAAACGTTGGGATGACACAGATAATTTGAGAAAGTATCGAGACAAACTTTTTTACTATCCATCCTTTTTCTACGTAACAGAGCGAAGAGTCATTGTATTTTATTTTGAAGGAAAGGAGCCAGAAGTTGGAGTAGAAGTTAAGGAGGGTAAAGATCTGAGGGAGCGTTACTTTCCGTTTTGGGGGTTCAAGTATAGGTTTCACTTTCTCAGGATTCGTGTAGGAAAAGATGTGAAAAGGTGAGGAATTATAATTTTTGCCCTCCATTTTCAATGAAACTTAGGATTAGAATGCACACTTAGGGATTTATTTATTTCAGTAAGATTTACTGGTAAACTGAATTAAAATCATTTTCCTAATGAAATATCAAATGGAAAGCATTTTATTTGCATAATTATGAAGATCAGGCGTGGCAATATTTGGTCTACTTAGGTTGTTGTAACAATATTTCTATCACTAAAATTTTTTAGATTTACTTGCTACATACTTGCTAAATTGCTACATAAATAAAAATAACGTAATTATCCTCAATGGACACTTTCCAGAATACCAACAAAATCGAAGTGAAAAGCACTCCATGTTTACCTCCGGTCTTTCGTCACACTAACCGAGAAACAGCCAACTGGGCGTGTCCAGGCCTGGGCGACGAGCATAAGAATAATTTACTTAAACAAACAGAGCAGGAGTCCTTTGACTCGTACAAAAAGGCCACCCAGTATTTTCTAATGTCGCGTCTGGCGTCTATCTCTGAACCGGAACCCAATACCCAATATTAGTAATTTCCTACCTTTTCCGAAACTTTTCAAAGTCTTTTCTTCGACGGAGCCCATCCTTCCAATAATATTTTCCCCACAATCTTTCGATGTAATTATCAAGGAACGTTAAAAAAACTCTTAATTTAAATAATTGCGACTACTCCATGTATCACTTTGCCCCTTACTAGCTAAATTTCCAAAGAACCTGACAAAAATTCCTTCAAGCTGACCTGCAAAGTTCTATTTATACATAAATTAATTTGTGTCTGTACTCTAAAAATATTTGGCTCCTCATAATCCTCCACTTCCTAAATTTTTAACAAAGCAAAAGCAAATTCATTTACTTCACACTAAATCTTCTGTGAGGTTATTGTACCTTCTTTCCTTTTAATTTCTCGAAGGTTTCATCCATTAATTTTCAGAGGCGGTTGCGTGTACCTACAAAAGCAGAGTTGATTCGACTTTGTCAAACTTAAGGTCCCCTTTAAACTTTAAAAGAAAATTGAATTGGACTATCTTATTTCGTTCGTAAGTTCATAAGCAATCACATTCACACAACGACAATTTTTCCTTTCTATTTCCATTTCCCAATTTTCCGATTCCATTCATCACCTCACCAAAAACTTTACCATCAAGACACGAGACGAGACACAAACAAAGACTTGTTGTGCTCAACGCTCAACTAACTTCTCTGTCCTATCCTATCCACTTTAACTCTTGTCCAGTTCGTTTGCTAAGCTAAAGCATGTGTTTTTAAGGCTAAAAGCACCAATAATGCTCGGCTCGAATATCCTCGTCTTCATTCTTCAAAACTCTTGTTACAGTGAGTGATAACTTGGAAGTTGAAACTAATTCACAATAATGAAACTGTTTTTTGTGCCAGTTGATTGAATTAAATTTAATTAAAGTGTTTTTTGGAACACATTCCTTGAAATTGACATATTATCATTTACGATCAAATAAGTGAACTCTAGAACAGAAAAAGTTCCCTTCACTCGCGTAAGAGAAGTAAATTTTACGTAAATAATTTAACTTTCTTGTACCTTCAAGCTAAATTGAAAACTGAAATTTAAACTTTAATTTTCTGTCGTTCGTTTCGTAAAAAGCTTCAATGTGCTAATTTAAACAAGACTGGACTATTTGTTTACAAACATGTCCCAAAATAATTCCAGTGAGAGGGGCGTAGATCGCCTAGACTTTATCGTGGGCAACGATGAAGTAGTCAATTTTAGCAGCGACAGTGAAAGCTACGAAAGTTTGGAGATAGAAGCTGAACAGTCGATAGAAGCTGAACAGTCGATAGAAGATGAACAGTCGATAGAAGCTGAACAGTCGACAGAAACTGAAGTGATGATTAAACCACAAGAGAAGAGAGCTAAAAAGCCGGTTGAACACATTGAACAGGTTGACGACTGTTTCAACGAACTGTTCGAGGGGGTCAATGGAGAAAATGTGGATGAAACAAAGTCCAATCATTCCGCTGAGAATGAAGACAATGAAACTAAGTCTCAATCCCAATCGGGTGACTTAAAAGTGTAAGCTGATTAAAAAAATACCTAGAATGAATATTTTAGAAAATATTGCAACCACTCTAAACTCGTCATTCTTTTAATTAGGTTCGACAAGCAAATTCCACTCAACCCGGAACAAACCTGGGACTATAGTATACTCACCAATGAGGAGGGCGAAAATCAAAGAAAGAATATGAGTATGTGGATTGAAGGAAGTTTGTACCAGAAACTGACCAGCTCCTGCCTCCACGAAGCCATTACTGTACTGTGCGGTTGCGATGAGAAGCAGAAATTTACACTGTGCAGGCTCTGTCATGCCGTGTTTTGTTCCAAAATTTGTTTCAGGACGTAAGTTTAAATTATAATTGACATTTTGTTACGCTCGCTATAAGTATATTATAACTAATTTGTTGGATTTAATTTACTTCCAGTGTGATGGCTAAACTCCAGAACGACCCTAAATATTCCACCGCGACTAACGGACTGGTCCCAGAAGTTCAACCACTGGAAGCTGAGGTTGACGCCAATTTAAAAGAGGATTCCAAGGAGGAAGGTACTCCCGCTAGCTCAGTTAATAAAGCTTTCAACGATCAAAACTTAAAGCAGAAGCCAGCAGCTGAAGTCCGGGCAGTTCCAGAGACTACTAAACAAGACAGTCTTCCCTTGAAAAAGAAAACTGGTCAAAATTTGGAGTCTACCAAGAATTATGAAAAGGAGACTCAAAATAATAAAACTGGCAAGAACGATTTAAGCTCAAACACTAAGATTCCGGACAAAGGAAGTGCTAAAAACATTGCACCGCCGGTGAACTTATGGCCAAGCCAGTTGTATCGTAGAGCAGTGTCTCCCCCTGATATTGTACATATTGAAGATGCTGCTTTCAACTCGATTGGGTTCAGAAATTTTGTCCATCCAATACAGTATCAAGTTCAACAGTTCCAAGTACTACAGCAGGGTCCACAACTTGTTCCCATTGCTCCTCCTCAGTCACTTTTGGGCAGTCCTCCACGTCCAAAGGGTCAAGACCAGAGTCGCACGCAGATTTCAAATCTCGCCACTCAAAGGCAAAGCCAGTTTGACTCCAGTCAGCCATATAAGGCTAAGGAAACTCCAAAGAGTAATGGACCACCCGTTAAAATTTTCCGCAATCCCAGAGCTATGGAACATATTTACCAGCAAGCGTCATTTAACAAATATGGTGAGGAGCCAGGGCGCGGTCGCGAATGTACTCCACCTGTGGTTTTGAACCATCCTAAAAATAACTCTCAATCCCAGGTCGCTGACTCACTGCCTGTACCAAGAAACTCAGCAAACATCCAATTCCAACAAAATCAGTTGCAACCCCATTTTAATAATCAGCGTCAGAAGCAAACAAGAGAGACCAAGCCAGCCAAACTGTCTACATCTAGGTCTTCCTCCTCCGAGTCGGACTTAAACACCCATGAGCGTCACCAAGGTTCTATAAGTTCCGAATCTGAATCTGACCTTCGTCCACGTGATCAGTATCAACAACGCCAAGTTCTGTCACAAAATGTTGCCAGGGGTTACCAGCAACAAAGGTCAATGGATAACTTTGATTTTAGCCGCAGCAGTGGTGGAGACTATCGTAGAGAAAGCTACGGGAAGAATCAAACTCAGGGATCTGACAATCGTAGGAGCAACTATCAGCAGAATATAAAAGGTTCTGGGTCTGGCCATCATTTCCAACAAAATTCCAATTCTTATCAAGATCAAGAAGGTCGTGACTTAGCTCGAAATAAAAAATCTCAGAACCAATGCACAAACTCCGAAACCAGAATGGTTCAGACCATTTCCAACCAGCAACGATACCCTCAAACTTCAAACACCTTAAGAAAAACGGAAAAGGAGCCTGTTAGTGGGATGGTTCAGAAAAGCAATGCACCCCAAGAAGTGACTCCAATTCAATCTGAATCTCGTTCATCTAATCTTAAGAAGA
>JAANSQ010001237.1:0-15997 GCA_036850885.1 Lepidocyrtinus dapeste
TTGGAAACTATTGTCATTAATATAACGCCGGTTTCGTTACTTTTTATGTAGTCTTCATTTATCTAATTAGAAGAAAATTATCATTCCTTCCGGTGCTACGTGATATTCTTCATCAAAATCTTATTGATCGGGTTATCCTAGGTAAAAACCCCTTAGGAAGATAAGTAGTTACGTGCTTTAACGAAAAATATAGTGAATGCATTTTTTGTAATCAATAAGCAAGATAAAAAAAAATCCATGTAGGATAATAATGACCGGGTTGGCGTTTCGCTCAAGTGTTTTGGTGTGCTTAAAAGAGGATTTTAGCTTTTCTTCCGATTTTTCTGCAACGACTACTATGTAGTGTGTAGTTGCGCGATGTCGTGTAACGAATCGCGATCACGATTTCTAGCAAACAAATACATCCTCATCATATCATATCATACCGAAGAAAAAAGCGTTGTCCTCTTGTCATATAAGCTAACAGCGTCTCGCTAGGTTCACTGAATATTGAATATAACAAGTAACGGCTTCCACCCTATCTACTTACGTATCAATAAGTATTTCCCTTGATAACTTGATACGGAAAAGCAGTTTCACGTCCGCGTTGTATTTATGTACATTTTTACACTCCCAATAAAAAGTGAATAAAGAGAGAGGCTAGACAAGTAATTTATATTGTTATAGCAACTGACAATTGCTAACGCAGCTAAAAGCTAAATTATAGCATGAGCTTCGCCCGGAGAAAGAAATACTAAATTAATATCAATTTTGCATACAGTCCGTTCCATAAACTTTTCCTCGTTTACTCGCTTCGCCAGAGAGTGTACACTCTTCAATGGAAATCTGCATAAGCTTAAACTGCAGCTTACACTGCAAACTATGTAGAACCACTAGCCAATGCAATGACGAGGAAAAGGATTTTTTTTGTCCTTTTCTAAAGAGAATGTTCTCTTATCTGTCCCGAATTATAGTGAGCCTTTAGAAGGTACTAAATCAAATCACTGGAGGAATTTCTCAGAAACAGAAAGGAATAATATAAAATTCCACGTTTGTTTTCTCCATGGCGACGGAACCTACATTTTCTACTAATTAAGGGCATGCCAAACCAGGAAAAGTCTACAAGTATGCTAGATTACTGATTACTAGGCTAGGTCATACGCAGGTCAGATTCAGATTATGGTATAATGTATGGCACAACGTCTTTCGTTTGCGAAAAAGTGTGATATAGAACAGCGTTTTCTTTTAATTCAATTTTGTACTTCTTCCGCATATTACTCTGTGTGCATTTGCAAATCGGGAAAAGTACAGTGATTTTTATGACTTTGGAAGTTTACTTGGTAGCTTGGGAAGACTGCAACTAGCCATGGCCATTTCTATTATTCTGCATTCCCCCATCCTTTTATTCGCACTGAATGTGTCAGAGTGTTGGTCTCACTAGAGCAAAATATTCACTTGTACTGGCACGAAAGAAAGTAAGAGGGGAGCGTAAAGAGTGTAGAATTTTTTATCAAGTACATAATTCCTAATCGTACGAAATGGAATGGGAGAAGAAAGAGGAAGAAAGGAAGGTTTTTCATTAGGTTTTATAGCCTAGCCAGGCCATTCTATATACTGAAGCCACATAAAAGTTACTATAGAAGAAGCTTATATTCGGAGTGGGCAACGCGACGATAGAGTTGCGCAAACCGTATAGAAGGGAGAGGACGCAGCCTCTTCCCTGTTTCCGGGTGTCTATACAACCACACAAAAGTATGATGACTCAAACGAGAAGAAAAGTTAAACCGGGTGGCTGACTTGACTGCCTTGCTGTTCCTGTCAAACGGAACCGAGAAGCGTTAGAAAATTGCATGGGGATACTATGGAAAATACATGTCGCACTACGGAATACTGTAGGCTGTAGGGTTGGACTCTAGATTCATAGATTCATGTACCTATCCACGCATTTAGGTTAAATTATGAAGGGAGACGGGAGGGTATGCAAATATTTCCTTTCACAAACATCTTTCTCTATGGAGGCAGATAGGCGTTATATTTCCTTCTGTCTTTTGTGTATTCCCTGCTGTCTCCAAGTCAAGTTCTTAGGGAGACTTGTAGCTTGTCATTGTGCTCCTTAGTTTAGAAATACGCTGATTCATTCATCCCAAAACTTAATAGAAGAAACCTTAATGTAATTGCTTTTTAAAGAGATCACACGTGCAACTTTAATGAAAAGAGTAGAGTACAGAAAGTATTTGGATTTCTGAATGACCTTCTATTTTTCTTTGACAGATTGGAGTCTAAGTGAAAATATTTTTCTGGAAAGGTAAAATCCATTGTTCTCAACATGGCTGGACGTCCACCATCGAATCCGGTGAAGAAAGTGCCGATTCATTTGCAGGTGTGTGTAGCAGCAGAATAGACTTACCTGTCCTAATAAAAAATGATGGATAAAAAAATAAATCTGTTTTGTTTAACATCTCTAGAGCTCCCAGAACAGATTGCTGATCAAGGGAGGGAAAATTGTCAATGCTGATGGAATGTCTGACGGGGATATTTTCATTGAGGATGGATCCATTAAGTAAGTTACCTTTGTAGGAAAATATTTAATGAAAATGAGTGGACAAGTTGAACAATTTTTTAAAATCTCGACTTTACAGAGAAATCGGAAGGAATCTTATTATTCCTGGTGGGACGAGGACAATTGATGCGAGGGGAAAGTTGATTATGCCAGGTGGCATTGATCCTCATACTCACCTGCAGCTGCCATTCATGGGCACCAAGAGTGTGGATGACTTTTACACTGGAACGAAGGCAGCTGTCGCTGGTGGTACTACGATGATCATTGGTAATGAAGGATTTTAATTGTATAAAATTACTTTTTGGGTTTCCAAAGATTTTATTAGAACGTTTAATTTTTTTATTTACAGACTTTGTTATTCCTGCAAAGGGCGAATCACTCATCGAAGCATATCATAAGTGGAGGGGCTGGGCAGAGGATCAAGTGTGTTGCGACTACTCATTTCACGTAGCAGTCACCTGGTGGAATGACCAAGTCAAGGCTGAAATGGAGACTTTGGTGAAAGAGCATGGAGTAAACTCTTTCAAAATGTTTATGGCCTACAAGGACACGTTCATGGTGAGGGATAATGAGTTACTGGAGATATTCGAGCACTGCAAAAAAATCGGAGCGATTGCTCAGGTACACGCTGAGAATGGAGATGTGATTGCGGAGAACGCAAAGAAAGTCGTCGCAGCGGGTATCACTGGTCCTGAAGGACATGAGCTATCTAGACCGGAGGATGTCGAGGCGGAAGCTACTAATAGGGCGTGTGTCCTTGCCAGCTCGGTAAATTGTCCACTCTATGTGGTCCACGTTATGAGCAAAAGCGCTGGAAACGTTGTTGCAGAGAAGAGACAGCAAGGAGTTGTGGTTTTTGGAGAGCCCATTGCAGCCTCTCTTTGCACTGATGGAACCAACTACTGGAACGCGTCATGGCGACATGCTGCTGCTCACGTGTTGAGCCCTCCACTCCGTCCTGATCCATCCACACCTGGATACTTGATGGAATTACTTTCTAGAGATGACCTACAACTCACTGGGACTGATAACTGCACGTTCACCCACGATCAGAAGAAAATGGGCTGCCAGGACTTCCGCAATATTCCAAACGGGGTGAATGGACTAGAAGACAGGATGTCTCTGCTGTGGGAGAAGGGAGTGCAGGATGGAAAGTTTGATCCTTGTCGATTTGTCGCGGTTACCAGCACAGCCGCAGCCAAGATTTTCAACTTGTACCCGAAAAAGGGCGTAGTCGCCGCAGGTTCTGATGCTGATCTCGTCATTTGGGATCCTAGAAAGACTAGAACCATCTCAGCAAAGACTCATCATCATGCAACAGACAACAATATCTTTGAGGGGATCACTTGTCATGGGGTTGCTGAGTACGTTATTTGTAACGGGCGGGTCTGCGTGGATGAAGGCCAGGTCAAGGTCTTGCAAGGATTTGGCAAATACGTACCACGCGAGCCTTACGCCCCTTATGTCTACGATCCCATCAGGGAAAGAGATGCCGTAAGAACCATGACACCACACAAACTGCCCTCAAATATGACACTTGATTGTCAAGTAATTGATTTTGTAATCTTGCTTCAATTTTTGCAGAAGAGAGCCACCATATTAAAGCCAGTGGCACGTTCTGGTTACGACGGCGAAATGGTGAGCAAGGCTGTGGACGGTGTACAGAACATGAAGATCTCGGAGGAAAACAACGTGTCTGCTCCAGACTCTCCTAAGCTTGTCCCCAACAACATCCATCTTCAGAATAACAACCCCGACGAAGGTTCCAGGACACCCAGTGGAGTGCGTAACCAGCAGGAAAGCACATTTTCCATTGCGGGTGGTGAATGTAAGTTAACTCGTTTTTTATCCCATTGCTGGCTTAACAGATCTCAGATTTTAAATGCAGTCCTGTTTACCACATGCTTCACTTATTTATTACTCCTCTGTGGTACTTAGGCGCCTTTTTATTATCATTTTTTTTGTTTTGTTTCGTTTTGTTTTTATGTTGCGTCTTGCGTCCTTCCTATGTATTATGTAATGAGTAGCTAATTCTGCTCCTCCTGTTGATAACGCTACAACTACGGTTACACCACCTCCAGCGGAACTTCAAAAGGCGGATGATTCCCCTCCAAGACCTTCCGTCAAGCTTCATGCTCCTCCGGGTGGATTCTCCGCAGGATTTTGGTAACCAAGTGAAACCAGCAGCTGCAGTCCACATAGACAGCTTTCTTACTGTTCATCTGAATTCGAATTAATTGATTTATCTACCCCAAACCAGACCCATGTACTTTATAAGTACTCCACTAAATCAATTACACTTTTGCCTCGTTCCTCTTAGATTTAGAGTGGAGTATAGACTTTAACGTCGCTGCCTTATTTACATTTACACTTTTATTTGTAAGTAGTCTAGTGAGTAAATTTAAACGGCCTGTTTCATTTACTTGAGTTGGTACGAATTACCACTAAAGAAAACTCGCTTTTACAGTTTAATTTGATCTATTTTTTAGATTACAATACAACTTAAAAGTCTACAAGGCTTTGCTCAGCGAAATAATGTCCCGCATTAATTTAATCCATTTTTGCTTCTGGTCCGTAATCAATCAGTAATTCGTTAAATATTCCTATTTAATGGTTAAAAGCATCCTAATTCAGTTTATGTAACTTATCAGATCAATATGATGTACAGTCTCTTTCATTGTTTGTTCCTAAAGTTTTTTTTCGCTTTTACGTTATCCTTTGCCTACAAATCAATTTTGTTTTTACAGTCGGCATGTTGGCAGGGTATCCTTTTGTATGTGAAATGTTCAACAAGATAGCATGCAATTTAGAATTTAGATGTACTCGGTATCATCAATTTGTAAATAAAATTTTTAAAATAAAAGAAAATTCCTTTTGGCTTTGTTTTATAGCGGTGGAAGCTCGAACTTCCGTAAGAATAAGACATCCACCTGGCGGCAGGTCTTCCGGCTTGTGGTAAAGCTAAACTATGGGCTTGGCATTTCAAAAGGGTCTGTAGACAGTACGGGTCACGGGCGAGTCACCTCTTCCCATTCAATACACTCAATGTATTTAAATGGGTGTAATATCTATGCCAAGCCAAGATATATTTCAAATTCTTTAAGTATCTGCATTCTGCATACCCACCCATACCCATAGAATAATTAAATACAGCGTGAGGTTAGTAAAGTTGAAAACACTCATAAGCTACATGCATATACTCATCATTGAGAATGAACTGCCGCGCTAAAATTCAAAAAATGAAAACAGTTTCTTCCTTACTGCAGCTAGATTGAAATAACTAAAAGATGTTGTATTGTTGTAGTGGCTTCCATGGAAAATGTTTTTGTTATGGTGACTACATAAAATAGACATTAAGAGTTGGCTACTTCATTTGGCAGTTTGGTATGCTAATGTATTTCAATCATTAAATACAGACACCCAATTCAATCAATATTTACCATTTCGTAATCTTACAGAAGCTTAATTGACCGTCTTGGATGAGAAGATAAGGTACCTATTTGTAGTGTAGCTACATATCTACAACTGCATACATTGCTGTAAAATTTTAAGAACAATTTACCTATTTGAAAGTTTCCTAAGATTCAAATTTTCCCGTTAAAGCAATACGAGTGTTTACACTGCATCTTCAAGATAATTTTTTGAAAGCTTTAAATATGATTACTATTTTATGTATGGTAGGATGCATATAAAAAACGTGATGGTAATATCCCAGCCCAGAGCCTATGCAACTTGCTTACATACACTTTAAGGGGATGGGTGAGAAAATTAAGTTTTAGATTAATTTCGACGCCGCAGGAACACAGAAAAATGTGTTTCCTCTAACATAAAGCTTTTAAATGTAGTCGCTGAATAGTATTCCACTCAATTAACTTATTTTCTATCATGGAACTGTGAATGAGGTATCAAAATATTCGTTTAATCGAGTAGAACAATATTCAGTGTCTACATTTTGCAAAAGGCTTTACTTTACGCAAACGCATTTTTTTACTCCATTCGACGTCAAATTTTAACAAAAATTTAATTTTTTCACCCATACCATTGAACCATATAATCAGCTAGATTTTGGATAAACTCATGTGATTTAATGTTTTTAAAGTTTTGATGAATTTATGACGTGTCATTTTCTGTCGTGATTTTATTTTTTAAAGGTTTATGTTCCCGCCGTTGTACATTAATAGATTGTATGGAATTAATAAATAGGACATGATTCAGTTGCGTTGTATATTTTTCCTTCTTATTTTAGTTAAGTGAAAATGAAAGGTGAAAGGTACTACCCTTGGGTTTCTGCTAGGAATCTCTACAAAAAGAGTACACGGTCCAAGGTCAAATCTCTCCAAAACTAAATTGGGAGTAGATAATGTGGAAACTGTAGGTTTACCATGACATGTACCAGACCAGGTCAAGTGTACCCACTACATTCCATTTTGTTGTCGTTACTCATTCCAGTGAAAATCAAGTACTGTTCTACTCCTCCTTGTAAATGCAATAAATGCGACCCCTAATCAGATCATTAAAATTGTTTAGAGCTTTGTCCCTTACCAAACGCTACTAACATCCTACACGTGTGCACGTGTGCTTCATAGCCTTCCCAGCTATACCGAGATTCAGAGAAACAGGGAAAGAGTATTTCATTTTTAGGTTAGCACTTCTTCCATGCAAGCATTTTCAGAGAATAAATTTCGCTTACTTTAGCAAAGCGAGCGAGACACTGTAAGAAGCTTATAATAGGGTTATGGGTAATCTAGAAAACACACGATACAGTTGCATCATATACTTTGTTTGTTTGCCCCTTGTTCAGTTTCAATCGCACCTAATTTTTTTTATCTAAGATAGTACAAAACATCCTACATTTTTCCATAGCAGCAAGAGTTGCCAATCTCCGCAAACTAAATCTCAGAAAGAATTGAACGAGCAGAAGTTCTAAGCTTGAATCTTTAGAGTCTAAATTAATTTACTCTCCAAACCAAATCAGCATGATATTTTTAATCCTCTACACCCACACCTAAAAAGCTCGTATAAAGACAACAATATCTGACATGATTACTTATGTAAATTTTTTTCCGCGTTTAATAAAATGATGGCTATTTAACATTAAACTTAACATTTGTGTCTAAAAGTGTACTTTAACCATATCCCATGACTAATTTTTTTCCTTTTTCATTGCAAGTCTCAATTCACCCCAAAATAGCTGAGGCATATTGCATTGTCAACTTATCCTGAGTGTAAGGTAAATTCCCAACATCTTGTCATCTTACCTATGTAATGGCAGAAATCCTCGGCACAAATTTCGTTTTTCATTCATTTTCATTTTTTACCATGGACAGTAAGTAATCCGCTGTTTCCAATTTTGGAAGTTTCTCCTTCCCTATAATGCTTACTTACAAAAGTAATTTATATTTCTGCAAAATTCCTTCAAACTTTTGATGAGCTGGTCTACATTCACCTTTCAATATAAATTGTACAGAGCTGGAGAGAACTAGCCTTGGAAAAGCGTATAAAAAAGTTAAGATTAACGGGCTTCTTGCTCACTGATTATATAAAAAGAATCATGGAGGACTTATCACAATTTAATTTTCTTGTTGGGCTGAAGGCAGATTTGAATCTTTGATACGTAACATCTTGCGAAAGAATGAGAGAGGGTAAATCATTTTGATATAAAGTACTTTGTTGTCTTCCTTTTTCATCTGCACTACGCATTTTGTATCCCACGTTATCATCATCTTATACCTGTTCCAAAATCTAAGGTTTTATTCCATAGCTGAGCCTAGAAACCTAATTGATTACGTACAGAATCCTAACACAAGTCTTTTCAAAAAGTATGTTTACTGCTTAGGAAACAATCTGGAGTGAGAGTGGACAAACTCAAAGGATTAATCACAACATTCATGGATACAATATTACTATTTGAATAACTCTACATGGCATCGTTGTTTTCTCTTTCCTTATTAGTTTGAGCTCGAACCCCAAGCACCATTTTAAATACTTATTCCAGGGATACTCTCAAGTGTGCACTACCAAAAAAACCTACGTAATAACAAGAAAGACTCACTCAGAGATAACATTGACACACAAAATTATTCAAGAGGTTTATGATATTTTCTCCGAAACACATCATTGCCGAAAACTCTTCATGGACCTACGGCCTCTTGCCATTCTCCGAGAATCCAGAAAATTCAACAACCCACACAAAACTCGCTTTGATAAAGTGCAAGTGCATTGAGTACAAAACACTTTATTTTTCTGCGGTAGCTCTCAAGCGAGATTATGATTGAGGGACTTATTTTTTTTAGTGAGGGGAATTACTACTCCAAAATTTCTAAGCTAAGGGATTATGATTGCTTGTAAACAATCAGTCATCAAAGAGGAGAGAAGACAAATTTGTCAAAATGGCAAACACTCAGTAAAGCTTTACACTCATTTACTTAGACTTTATTGGCTTCGAAAGAACCATCATTTTATGCAAAGAAGCAAAGTTTTTTTTAATGTATTTACTGGTTCAAAATTTCGTGTCTCAAAACACGATACATTTTGTTCGCTCCCCCAAAGAACACACTTTTTAAATAGTTATGATGAGTAAAAGCACGGAGAAAGCAATAATGTTGCTTCCAGAAAAATGTATAATAACTTCATTTCGGGTTCAAAGTATTAGCATCCATCCACTTACTCAGGGGAAGAGTGTTTTCTTGGGATGTTGAGAAGCAAGATTAAGCCTTAAAAGCACCGAAAAAGATTCCGCGAAGGGAAGCAACAATTAAGTTACACAAGTCAATACTTTTGTTTGAAGCGCAAAGACTAAATCTGCTTACATCCAGTATAGTAGGAAGCGTACGAAGCTACGAATACTCAATACTCAACATGATATCGATGGTGGACTGACAAAAGCCGCTAGTACAGAGCACTCCAAGACTCCAACCAGCCAGAGAAAAGAGCTGGAGAAGGCAAATCCGTAGCTTTCTCGAATTTTCATAGAGGCCCCAACTGGACTACGCTCATTTGGTTCATTCCAGCGTTGGCTTTTGAGCGTACAACTACAAACTATTTTCTCTAAACAATTTTAGCAAGAATATAGTCTCACTTGGTGCATAAATCTTACTATCGCCATTCATCTCATTTCCCACATTTATCCTGAATCCTAATGTCAGTAAAAGCAATTGTAGTCTGAGAAGAGCTGTTTGTCAAGCAAAACATTTTCAAGTATTAAAGATAGGAGAAACAGCTACCTACAACCGACAGTTGCATTTTTAGAAACGGAGATATCCCTTACTTTCTCTCTGAGACGTTGCATCATTTCCTGAAAACTATTAAACTATACTATCAATCGTGTCTTTTCTCGACTCTCGACATCCCTTTTTCTCGTCAGTATTGACTTCTAGGGGACATCGCGAGGTGAGTTTAGCATCCCCCATTTATTATTATTTTGCTTAAAGTAATTTTTACTTTAACGACTACTTTAGCAGTACACAATGACCTTTTAATAAGACTAATTAAAGTACCTCGTGCCTGATCATTGAACAACTCGTCTTAGGTCGTTACAATTAGCCTATTCACATTGCATGGCTTTGCAGTATTTTAGTTTTCCTTCCTCTGATGTAATAACAGGTGTTTTGTACACTTTGAAAATTTGGAACCTCGACCTTAAATAACGCCCCTACGTGAATAACGTTTAGTCTTCTGAAAAAACCTCTTTGCATAAAGTGAAAGCCCCATAATATATCGAATGGCTCATTTTGGCAAAATTAGGTAGTTGCTCTTAATTCACATCCTTCCGCACAGTTTAGCTTATCCTGTTTGCTTTCATGTCTGACGTAGTGACATAAAATGCATTTCTATAAATTTTCTGGCTCCACCATCTCGATTATAGATATAATAATGACTCTTATGCCATTCAATCAACGAGCCTCATACGTACGACCCCGATAAATACACCATTGCTCACTTCATATCAACTAATCACTAAATGTCTTTCAGTTGATGTCACAAGCATTTAATCAATACATTTGTCTTTCTACATTTGTGGCTAGGCTTCACCCACCATTTTCCTGCATTTCATTGAAAATTTGAAAATATTAGGCTGGGCTCTAGCACAATCATTATGATTAAATATTTTCACAAAGGTTATACCAAACGATAGTGATTCCAGTAATTTCATGTTTTGATTTGCATAAGAACAAAGTGAACAAGCCCACATGCAAGCGCATGAAGTAAACACGAGTTTAATTTCCACGAATGAACTTGAGCAAATCATATATGTTTAGGATTAGTAGCTTTAGCGAGTTTCAAGGCAAAGTCAAGTTGGGTTGGGATATTGGAGAAGCCAATTGACTCGCCAAGATGAGAAAACAAAGTAATTTACTTGGGAAAAGTTTGTCATCATCAGCAGATCCTCTCTCCTTGTCCTTATTCGTCCGAGTTTCCTTCATACTCTTTAGATTAAACCATACGTTACCACCAGAAACTTGCTGATTTTATGTTTGAAAACAACAGGGTATTTTTATGGGTTACTTTTTATCAGTAGAAAGCAAACTCTAAATCTGATTCCAAATCGGACTTAACACTGAATCCCGTACATGCAGAGACCTTTTTATCTGTGAAGAACTTTCATATTTTCAAAATTTTACGAATTGAAAGTTTCATCTGTCATTACCAATGAATTAGTACATGCTTATATACCAAAAATTAAATAGAAATATATTCTGTCCAAGTCATTTTCCCCCCAAATATTCCATACTCGTTTAATTAAGTCCTATAATTCCTCTTTCTAAATAAGTTATGTACATCATAATCTAAAAATTATAGGTCGAAGTCCTAGAAAGTCTCGATTTAGCCCCATAAATAACATTCCTGCTAAAGCTAAACTCCATTTTGTGGACTTTTAATATAAAGCAGCTTCATTTTACCTGCAAGGTTACCTGTCGCTCAAATTTTCCTAATTTGTCAAATTTTTATGTAGTTACAGTGGTCATTAATTATACATATTACAACACCGCCCGTTACTGAACACTTCAGCATTAAAGACGTTTTAAAATAATTTCTGATCATAAATACTAATGTTTTTTCATTCTCCCTTGGTGCCACATCATTTTCATGACGTTTTAAGGATACCATTAGAGATTAAAATATATCTCCGTAAGGAATACATGGGAAATCATTTTCGTAAAATTGGGGCAAACCCTTTTTCAAGACGCTTACGCAAGATAGGGGTTCATTGGTGAGGCAAGGTTTGAATTTGAAGCTTAAGCTCAACCATCAGTTGATAAACAACTGATCAAAGTCACCAATTGTTTTATTCGGGTTCTAAGGTATTCGAGGGAAGGGAGTTATCCAGTTATCAAAAATATCAGATTAGAATTGCATGCAACTATGAATTTACAAACAACCTATTCTTTGCATGATGGTTAAAGAATTTAAGGTTTAGATTAAAAATGGGGTACAAGCATCCCTGAAAGTTGATTTTCTTCGCGCACGGATGCATAGGCATATTCATTGATATCCTTTTAAGTTTTGTGAGAAAAAGGCGTTACATGGAAATTTCGGAGAGGAAACGGCTGCAGACGCAAAGTATTGCTAGATAACTACCTATATTGTTTGTGAGGGCCTTTGTTCTTTTTGGGACGAAAGGTTTATTCGCATAGCCCCATTTTTACTCCGAGAAGTGTACGGTACAACTTTTTCTTGACTGCAGAAGAGCTCTAACTCTCCCCATCTGTGCCAGGTGCAATGTAAACAAGACAAGTTATACGAATCATTTCTTTCTTTATATCTCAGTAGCGAAAAGGGGGAGTGAAGATTCCACAAGAAAAATACGAATTGGTCATGCATCTGTAAACCTGGCAAAAAATTAAGGTATGACATCATTTTCCACATTCCTCAATAAATTCACTGATCTAGATGACAAGACATGCTACGTGCTCCTGTACATGTAAATCACATGAAGTCTTGTCTCAATCAACGACCTTATCCCAAATACCCTTCCATTAATACTCTAAAATTTCTCCAAATAGAATAACATCAAAGTTCATACTAACGACCAAGTTTGAAATTTGTTCGTAATTAACTTTGTCCTTAGAGCGGAGCCAGGAACGCGGCGGCGCTCGAGACCTAGAGCACCGACAGTTCAGTCCTTATCCAAATTATCCAAGACGGATGAGGAGATCTAAGAAAAGTCGTGCAGCTGAAAGTAACGCTGCTGCTGAAAGGCTTGCAGATTACAAAGGGCAAAATTTTGGGGGGTAAGCTAAAACAGAAAGCTCCTACTAGTCCAACTGAATACTAAGGGGTAAAGCCTATAAAGTATTGTTTCTTTATATGGCAGAGGTGCAAGCTCCAGCCCCAGCACTCCAGATACGGAGATCGAGATGCCGATCTTGGAGCCTTCAATAAAAACTGCCTCCAGGGCGAGTTGTTCGAGTTCATCGGGAATGAAGGCAGTCCCTTCGACTTCGGCTTCTGTTCCTCCAACGTCCTCCTCCTCCAAGGTAATGTCTGATACTGTCAGTGATTGGAAATGAAGAAATGTATCTTTCGAAAACATTGACTCTAGCTTTACTTTCACATTTACAGGATAAGAAACTATCTTCAGGATCTCTCACGGAAATCACTCGGCCTAAAGTTGTGACTGTAAAGCACCCAGAATCAAACAAACCGAAACCGACTGTGAAAAAGGGTAAACGTGCCCAAGCAGATTTAGATGTTGCCAAAGAATTCCTAAAGTGTAAGGAAGACAATGTTCGTCGACTTGATCTCAGCAAAAGCAGTGTAAGTTTTTAAATGCCTTTGGCTCCATTTTTTTTCTTATTTCTTATTATGGTAGCGATGATTATAACTGATTTAAACTTATTTAGATCTCAACTATTCCACCGCAAATTCGGGAACTGAGCGATCTAGTTGAGCTTTATCTATATGGAAACAAGCTGGTCACACTTCCCTCGGAAATGGGCGCTCTAGTCAATTTACAGACTTTAGCCTTGAGCGAAAACTCTCTGACTGGTCTCCCAGATACGTTGTCAAGCCTAACAAATGTGAGGGTCCTTGACCTACGTCATAACAAATTGAATGACATTCCTGACGTTATCTACACCTTGGCTTCACTCACTACGTTGTTCCTTAGGTACAACCGTATCCGTCACGTTTCCACAGAAATCAGTAACTTAACGGTACTCACCTAAGCAAACACTCGTCTTCATAATATAATCTTTAGTTAGTGGTAACAATTTTGTTTTTGAATGATGCAGAATTTGACAATGTTAAGCTTGAGAGAGAACAAGATCAAAGAGTTACCATCTGCAATCGGGAGGCTAACAAATTTGATCATGCTTGACGTGTCGCATAATCATCTTGAGCGTTTACCTCATGAAATTGGGAACTGTGTCCAGCTCTCTACTCTCGATCTCCAGCATAATGAACTTACCAGTATTCCAGACACTATTGGAAATCTCAGGTCTATTAGTAGAGTTGGTCTCAGGTACGTACACAATCTGTTTAAAATTAATTATGAAAAGGATAAATATTAATATTTTATACTCCGAATTAAATTCGAGTTCAAAAGATTTTAATGCTTGTTTCTAACGTGTAAACAGATACAACCGCCTTTCGTCCATTCCAAAGAGCATGAGTAACTGTACAAACATGGATGAATTTAATGCGGAAGGTAATTCCATCTCCAACCTTCCGGACTGTCTGCTCTCCAGTTTGACTAAATTGTCGAATATTACTCTCTCGCGTAATGCTTTCGCGGCGTATCCCACTGGAGGACCAGCCCAGTTTACAAACGTCCACACACTCAACTTGGAGCATAACAAGATTGACAAAATACCTTACGGAATATTTTCCAGGGCAAAACATTTAACCAAACTTAACATGAAAGAGAATCAGTTGACTGCACTACCGCTGGATGTTGGCAGTTGGACTAACATGGTCGAACTAAATCTTGCCACCAACCAACTCACTAAACTCCCTGACGATATTCATTCTCTCCAGTCCCTTGAGGTCCTTACATTGTCTAACAATCTGCTAAAGGTACAATGCAAATGTTTACTAATTATTTCCTCAGCTTTCTCCATAACAAGTCAGTAGTTTAACATCCATTTTCTCCATTTTCCAGAGGCTACCACCTAGCATTGGAAACTTGAAGAAACTGCGTGTTCTCGACTTGGAGGAAAATCAACTGGAGATGCTCCCTAATGAAATAGGCTTCTTAAGGAATCTGCAGAAACTGCTTGTTCAATCTAATCATTTGGTCTCATTACCGCGGGCAATTGGGTGCGTACTTAACCTGAATTAGTTTTAAGAATTAAAGCATCAGGAATCTTATAAAACGGAGCTGTTATTTTTCATAGACATCTCATGAGTTTGAAGCACTTAAGCGTTGGTGAGAACCACTTGCAAACATTACCAGAGGAAGTTGGAACTTTGGAAAACTTGGAAAATCTGTATTTGAATGACAACCCGTACCTACATTCCTTGCCATTTGAGCTGGCACTCTGTTCCAACTTGCAAATCATGAGCATTGAGAATTGTCCATTGTCACAAATCCCAGGGGAAGTGCTAGTCGGCGGCCCATCTTTGGTTATTCAGGTAAGCATATTTATCCTAGATAAATTCCATAATTCCATTTCGAACTGAAGATAATCTATCTTGATTAATCTCTTACAGTACCTCAAAATGCAGGGCCCTTATCGGGCCATGTAACTAGACTCAAGTGAGACTCCTCTCTGCAACAAATGCAACGTACTCTAAAACCTCTACACCTTTCAGCAAAACGGCCAATAACAACAAAAAGTCTAAATATACGCACAAACTAAATACAAAACGTGGAATCCAGCGGTCTATCAAAGTATTCTGACAAGTGCCAACCATTTTCAAGTAAAGTGATAACGGCGTCATTTTCTCATAATTCCATTTTACGTAATAATTTAGATCTAAATAAATTTAAGTAGTTAATAAATAGGATAGGATAGATATTAAATCCAAAAACAACCTAAACACGCACACTAAGCTTAAATTATATCAATGGGATTGATGAGATTGATGTTGGTGGAATGATTAGTATTTACAGGTTGTTGAATCCATGCACGCACAATTTCGAAATGTCTATAACGACGGCATTATAAAATATGACCAATGAATGATGAACAATAATTCTTTCGCCACCATTCATCCTTCAGCATTCTATCAGGATCATTCATGCCATAATAAAATAATTAAATTTAAGATTAGCTAGTAGATTATTTAAGTAGAAACAGAAAAAGCTTATGGCGACGGAATGCATGCTCTCGGCTTTTATTTTTACTCACTGAATATATGTACTTTAATATTTAATGGTTTCTTTCAGTGGATCTTTGGTTAAGTCTTTTTGTTGTGTTATTTCTTTAAAACTTTACCCACGACGCTAAGATTAACAGGCTAACAAATTTAACCACTGACAAGGAAATGACCACATAAATGGCATGTAAGATT
>JAANSQ010001238.1:0-15979 GCA_036850885.1 Lepidocyrtinus dapeste
CTCAGGAGTTAAAGGCAGCACAAAGTCTTGAATGTTTTTGTTATGGAAATTGTATAGAGACACTGTAGGGGTTGAAATTTATGTTTCTTTTGAGTTATTACTAAAATTCGGTTCTTGACTCTTTCTGACGACACGAAATGGCTGAAATTGAAAGGAAAATTTAAGCACGTATTGTTCTTGCAAGCCTCTATAGCTTCCGTTTTGTCCTTAGATTGTCTCTAATTTGGGTGAAATCAGTGGCATAAAAGGAGCTCCTCCATATTGTTTCAGTTCCACTAGCCCATGCACAATGAAAATTAGTTAATATAAGCATTGTTTAGAACGTTGTGCAACGACCTTTTAAGTACTCTACTCAAGTTAATCAAGAAAGCGTATGCCGCATCACGTCACATCAGAGTAGGATTTTACTTGCAGACTAGAACCTAGAACTTTCTCTTCCTCTTACTTCCATGTTTTGCACATATCAACCTACAAATTGATTATAATACAGTTTGATTGACTTGACATCAGGATAATGTTGTTATTTTGGCTTTCAATTGCTACGTTTGATGATAATATTAGCGACATTTTGTTTACATGGTCGGTTAAAATTGGTGGTAGGATATGTTTTAATGAACCTACAATACCTTATACTAAAACAATAAATTGGGTTATCCATGCTTTCCTCCTAGTTTCTAATAATGTTATAATTTTCTGGCTTCTCTTTGGTGTCCTCTTTCCTTATGGAAACTACAGGCAACCGTTCCGCATGAATGGCTGGAACACTCCCCCGGATTACTTGGAATACGTTCATCCGCACTGGCTGAAATACGAAGCACCGAATCCCTTCATGCATCACATGCTCGGGGTGTTCTACATGGTCTTCATGTTTTGCGCTCTAATTGGGAATGGAGTCGTTATTTACATCTTCTCCAGGTACATTTAAGCCATAATGATGTCAGTCATGACATGCCTTATGACGCATTCTAATCTCAAAGACTAACCAAACAAAAGCATTAAACATTGTACACTTTTTTTCACATTTTCACATTCCATATCAAAATTAATACTCACAAGTTTCCTTTTAATGAAGGCTAACAACTTACTTTGTCCTCAGTAAAGTACACGATGAAATAATGCATTAATGGAAATGGCTTTTCCTATTTTCTTTTCACATTTTTTTCTACACTTTTCCTTTGTTTCCCGTGATTGACACAGAAAGCTGAACAATGGTAATGGAGTAATTTTTGTTGTCTCGAAAAAAAATGAACAGTATGAAGAAAAGTCGTAATGTTAAAATTTTGGCGATATTGATCCATTTCACCATGAAGGAATACCAATGGTCGAATAATTGAACAAGTTTTCTTTTTTCATTTCATGCATGCGCCAATTTCTTTCTGGGTGTTCTACAGCTGTAAAAGCTTGAGAACCCCGGGAAACTTCCTGGTAGTGAACTTAGCAATATTCGACTTCATAATGATGCTAAAAACTCCCATCTTCATATCCAACTCGTTTAACGAAGGTCCGCTTTATGGAAACCTGGGATGCCAGATATATGGGATTATGGGGAGCATTTCGGGAATCGGAGCAGCCGCAACTAATACAGCCATTGCTTATGATCGATACAGGTGACAAAAGAAAAATTGTCCTATGGAGTTTTCCCTTAACTTTACTCATTTTTTTGCACGTTTGCCAATTTTTTTCACAGCTACCCTACTGTTTTACTAGCATTTGGAATGGTATCCTATCAGAAGTAATAGGGTGAAATAAAAAATCGTAATTTGTTCCTTGTCCCTCTGTCACTATTCATTTCGTGCAGGTAGTTTGGCCAGTGTTAAATTACGTCCGAAAGTTTTGCATGTTCACATTAATCGATGTCCTTTCCCGTCATGTTCCCCCATAGCTTATTCATGGATTTCATGGATCGCACTTTAACGCGTTTCAGATCCAGGATCAACGGTAATATGGACGTTTTATATCTGAACGATCTATAAAGTTAACTCTTACGGACACGGAATGACCACATTTACAATTTTACAAATATCTAGTTACCAACAGCAATATTGGCCTTGTTCATCCCCCAAAATAATAATTCAAACTGAGGAATAATGATGAAAAAGGAGTGATTTATTTCGGAAGGAAAGCGATAACTGGTCTAGATCATTTGATCAGAAAAACAAATTTTGTGCATTACTCAAGTCATTATTCCTTTCATTAAGAATATATCATGATATGATATCATACCGCTTTGTCCGTTATCCATATCTTACAGAACAACAGAACATAAAATTCTTTCTTGCTTGTTTATAGGTAGCTTCATTAATTGTTTTATGCTTTCTTTTGCTCACACCATAGGAAATTGCGTGCGCTTGGATATTTAATCAATGCGTTAACAGATGGACTAAGATTGTGCTGAAATGTATTTTGACCATGCGATGTGGCAACGTGTATGCTACAAAGCATGCAGAAAGTAGAAAAGTAAACCTTTTTTATGCACTGCCTTCCAAATTGTTTCTTTGCCCTTGAGCCTAGTAATTAATTCACTATTCACACCTTTAAAATACTTGCGGGAGGAGAAAATTGATCAATTTATTAATTTCGGTAAACAATTCCATTCTTTGTGGAAAATGTTAACTTGCAGATTGTTAATAAATTAATTTGATTTTGATCTGTTCCCATGCGTTCAGGACCATCGCTAAGCCATTCGATGGGAAGTTAAGCCAAGGGAAGGTGTTGATGTTAATTCTGTTCATTTGGGCGTATGCTTTACCCTTTACCATCTTACCTGCTATGGAGGTTTGGGGACGATTTGTGCCCGGTAAGGAATAAACGCTTCATAACTTAACTCATATTCCAAATACAGAGGCATTTAGTGGCAGGTGCAGTCTTATAATAATCGTAATATGCGTTTGAGGTTGAACTCGAAGCATTTATAACCTGAATATTAATACCGCGTCTCGTTCATGCACGTTCAAATATGTATGCATATGAAAATTTATCGATGTTGCAATTCCAAAGGAAAATGACGTCGCGTGACGATGGAATAAAATATTGGATTTTTTTCTTTCTCTCAACGTCACCATTTTATGCAATTCTCAGTGAAAAGATAACTTGCCTTTTGTGTAAAACCTCTGGAGAAAAATTAGTCTTATGGAAAGTCATCATGATGGTTTTGCATGCTTCCATGTAATTTTTCAGAGGGATATCTAACAAGCTGCACTTTCGATTATTTGGGGGATACGGTGAGCACCAAAATATTCGTCGCTTGCATTTTCGTCTACTCTTGGGTAATTCCAGTATCGCTGACAGCCTACTTCTACTCAAAAATCGTCAGTCATGTTCGGGATCATGAAAACTTGCTTCGAGAACAGGTAAAGTGAGAACTTTCTCTAGCCATGGGAATGTCACAATGTGATTACGTCTTAGACCACATAATACGTGACACTCGTGTCTCGATGCGTGAATCTAAATTACTTTTGATTGATAAGGCAGTTGACATTTATGAAAATTGTGTCGCACATGTTTTGACAGGACAAGTTTTTTGTTTACCTGCTGCCTACACTTCATACTTGAGTGTAATCAGATTACCAGGTTTTTTTTCTAGTGATTTCCTTAGATTTGAATTTGAAATATTACACGAAATTTTTTCTACATTCGCAGACCAAAACGAGAATGACGACAGTTTGAAATTAGACCAAGCATAAAATTTGATTTACGATTGTTGAATAAAGTGATCTTGAAGACTATTTTAGCATTTTGCATTTAAGGGGTGGAAAACGTTCATTGTTTCGGAGAAGACACTCTGTCCGAAAAAAGTCAAGGGAAGGCTATGCTATGCAACATTTGAGAACAAGGTCATTTCTGTCACAAAGTTGATATTAGAATGATTAATGTGAGCAGCGTAGCAGCAGTCGTACAAGTAGAAGAGGAGGTTCTCCCCAATTCCTGAGCTTTTTACCTCAAAAGTGGCACTTTCCAGAGCAAGAAAATAGATCAGGGTCAGTAAGCCCTCTTACTGCGTGGCTTTAGCTAAAAAAAGTATCATGACTATGACGAACACCTGCATTAATACTTTACGGTTTTCCGGAACATGGTTTACTCCAAAGACTGTAGAAAGCTTAGGTGCGTTGGTGTTGGAAACTTGGGAACCCATTTTTTTCACAATGAAAGCCAAACCTACAGAGAAAAGTAAGAGGGAAGAGAAATAGCGTGTGCTCCAACTGGGCTAGGTCGCTGAGCGAGGAAGAAATGGATATAGCTTAAATGGATTGGATGCTTTATATGCAGCGTTTTTACCCTATGCCATCATCATGTTTTAGGAGGAACACGCAAATTAAAATTCGAACGATGATAGTTTTTCAAGGTATTATGTAGCTTGGAGGAAGACACGCGAAATTACCAATTACCTAACTTTCCCGGTGTGATAATCGAAAATGCAGTAGACTCTAGCATACCGGGCGAAGCTTTTTCCTCTAGGATACGCTTTACGATATGTTCATGATGGCTTTAACCGAAGCTGCGTATAAGCTATAAAAAGGGTTGATGCATAAAATAGTCTAGCAAAAAAAATTATATTGTACCCGGATATGGAATGATGGAAATGGGAGTAGAGTAAATGGTAATGGGACTGACAGATTGAAAAAGTGAATTTCCGATTAAATGTACTTTGTCTATTTCCTTTCACTCTGGAACATAGGCGAAGAAAATGAACGTGGAGTCTCTACGTGGAAACAAAGACCTAGCACAACAATCTGCAGAGATCAGAATAGCTAAAGTTGCCATAGGGATTTGCTGCCTGTTTCTCTTGTCCTGGACTCCATATGCAATCTGCGCACTGATTGCGGCATTTGGAAACAGGTAAAAAAATATTGAGGCAGACAATACTCAGAAAAATTTTCCATTTCGTGGAGTGTTTGATGAAAAAATGGTCTTGTCAAAATTTAAACAATGCAGAGATGTCATCACTCCACTCGTTTCGATGACGCCTGCGATGACTTGCAAAGCAGTGGCTTGCCTCGATCCGTGGGTATATGCGATCAATCATCCAAAATACAGGTTTGTGTTGTTCATACCTAAATAGTAATATTGCGAGTGACAAGAGTTCCTAGTGGAGTTGTTGGAGTGAGTTGTGACTTGCACTCTGAGTCTGAACACTAAAGAGTTAATAAAACAAACGAAGAAAAAAATTAGTGTACAGCCACAAAGCAAAGCGATTTGTTAATGTCATATGTTTTATGTAATCTCGTCCAATTTGTAGGCTAGAGCTGCAGAAGAAAATGCCCTGGTTTTGTATACATGAGCCAGACCCACCAGCAGAAAATGCTTCGAACACCACTGAGAAAACTCAGAATGCTTGAACTCTTCAAGAATTTACTGAATCTCGTGAGCATGAGTAATGAAGCAGTGGCCAAATCAGATGAAGCAGTGATGAAAATTATAGTTTGTATATAATTGCGAAAATTGTAGTCTACATTGGTTTCGTAAGTACAAGTTTAAGATGCCAAATTCTTTCTGAGAAATTTACGGATCAAAATAAACTGATGTGGGTTAGGTCATAAGGTAGATGTAGGGAAGATACTTGTTTTACTAGATTTTTAGCTAGTTTAAAGATGCAGATAAGTAGTTTTTAGGAGGTAGTCATCAAGAGCATTAAAAAATGTAAAAAAACGACACATTGTGTCGCATAATGTAAAAGGCTAAGGCAGAGAATATCTTTAAAATATTTATTGGGGCGATATGATACCGAGTAGTTTTTGGGAGGTTGTTTGATAATTGGTGAAGAAATTGTTTGTCGTTCGGAATTCAAAAAAATATTGATGAAATATAGTAAATAAAAGTAATTGGCGATACTTTATTATCAGAATAAATTGGAATACGATCAAAAGTCTTGAAAAGGAATGTATTTTTCGATTTCATAAATCATAAGTGTTTTAGCTGATGATACAAAAATCAACATAATTAATTAGAAACAAGTGGATAATTAAATTAACACAAGTGAATACACAAGTATCACTTCCCTCCCCAACTAGATCCTCCAGATTTGCCACTACCACCACCAGATTTGTTACAGCCTGGACATTGTGCTTGACTTCCCACATTTCCTGTTTTGGGACACTTTTGTCCACCTCCTCCTCCACTTCCCCATGGACATCCTAAGTATAAATAATTAAGGATTAGCTCCCGTTGCTGTTGCCATACAAAAAAACACGTCGCTCCCATGTGAAAGACTAAGTGAATATCTTACCTCCACCGCCGCCACCTCCAAAAGATGATCCGCCTCCCATGCCCTTCGAAGATGTATCTTTACTGGACATTATCACAGGAAAAACCAAGTAATATTCTTGGCAAATACTGATTCACAAAACTTAAACTGAAGACTATATTTTTGCTGTTTCTCCTGTCAATTGCTGAATCCCAATAAATTCTAAAATTCAAAATGGTTCAGTTTTATACCTCCCATCAGGCCACATCACACATCACACAGTAGACATAAATACATACGCAGTAGTAAAATACGGAATAGAATATGTAAACAGTCTACCTAAATATTATCATCTTGTAAAGTTGCAATGCATCAGAGACACAAAGAAAGAGTAGTAATCTATTTATTTTCGAGTTGCTTTCACATGTTGAAAAACATCTTCAAATCGTACACTTGTCAGGTCCTGTCTATCTCAAATATTATCAGATGCATCATTCATGAATCTGAATGTAGTCGAAGAAAAGGAAGCAAACAATAATCAAAACTCTACGCTATTTGCATGTCAACTTAAGAAAATATCACAACATTTTATAGTTTTTCAATATCGAATTTCATAACCATAAAGTATCTCGAATGTTCGGATAGAATACATACATGCATTTGTTTAAGAAATCAATTAGCATTTAAAAACACGCCAGGGAGACTCTGAAACCAGTTGCTTGGATGAAAAGTCAGTCAAAGTTTGAATTTGAAATGAATGCTACGCAGTTTACCAAACCTATACTAATTTATGGACAGACACGAATCATTTAGCTGAATATATCAGCACAAACACAATCTGCTTTAAAAATCCAGATTATTTCTTTGTGATTTGCGTTTGTTATCTTTGTGCAATTTTATGATTTGACATGACAAAGAAAACGAAGAAGAACTTATGAGGGGCTTGGAGTAAATTATCTTTATAGCCGACCATTTTCCTTTACTCAGCAAAATATGCAAATTACTTGAAAGCAAAACCCACTCGATTCGATTTTCTTTACAAGTAAGTAGGAGCAAATAAAATTTTGTTGATGTAACGTGGTCATGTTGATCTTGCACTACAGAAGGTTAAAATCACCTTAGCTTTAAGTAAAACACTCCAACTCCAACTGTATCATCATTCTTTCCAGGATGCTCCATTTAGCCCACTATTATGAAGATTAAATGCAATCCCCCAAACTTTGAAACTCTACATAGCAAGTAGCTTAAGTGACATTTAATTAAATCAGTCTCATTCGAATAATTATGCTAATAAAGCCTAAAAATTCTTGACCATTTTAGTTCGATTTCATAAAAATAATTAATTTTATTCTCATATTGGTAGTGAGTCTTTGATAAAGTATGTTCTTGCTAGGAAATTAATACATTTAGTTCAAAAGAACAAGCTATCCAACACAATCCAATCCATTTCTTTTTCTTATATAAACAATTTTTAATGTTTGATAATACTTAACTTAAAACCAATTACATAACAGGTGGGAGAGGATAGTGTTTAACCTATAATGGGGCAAAGTGAGACAGTTTTTTTTTTTTTTTGTTTTTTTTTTAAATCATCATAGGGATTGTTTGTATTAATTGGCAATCAATATTAGAATAATGACTTGAGGGAAACGAAAACAATCACATTTAACTTCATTGATTGGCCTTAAATAATCCAGTCTTTCAGTTCATTTCAAATTTTGCATTTTTTCTTGTAATAGGTACAAGTAACCAAGGTACGTTTCAAATCTCCAGTTGACGATTTTGAATTCATTTTAGGATCTTATTCAAAAAGACTCAACTAGCACAAAGTAATAAAAATTAGAAACCTACCTGAATTTAATTAATTTCTGAGGTTCTGGTCAGTTCCAACTTCCAATCCTAAATATTTACATAATTAATATCACTTTCTTTAAGAGTTCTTTACCTAATCTGGCAATAACCCGTAATTTTGACGAATCACTCTTTCCGTTAATTTAGGCCTTAAAATATTTTTTTGAAAATGCCTCACATCACTCAAAAAATTCGTGCCTACGTCTAACTTGCAATTCCTCTGCGCAGCGTCTTGAATCAGACACTTCCACATTTCGTCTTTACAAAGACAGTTTGCGTCGCCAATTATGTAAAGAGCGTGTTTTGCTCGGGTTAGAGCTACGTTAAGGCGGTTTCTAGACTTCAAAAATCCAGTGGCATCCGTACGCACGCAAGATAATAAAATAATGTCTTTCTCTTGACCTTGGAATCCATCGACCGTGTCCACTTCAATGCTCTCAAAGCATTTTAATTGTTTACTAAAACATATGAAAAAGTTGCAATTTATATGGATGATTTGAAAGTATTTTTTAGATAATTTCTTTTAACCTACTTACTTGGTCAATTCTCTCCTCAAGAGGAATTTTTGTTTCGAATATGGAGTAATTACTCCAATCGCCCACTTGGCCTTCAAGGGAACTAGAACATCATCGATGGTAGTCACGATTGCTTTCACCAGCTGAACTTCCTGCATATTTTCGATTTGCCTGGAAACCATCAAAATTACAGTTAACAGAATGCACAGTTAACAAAAAGAGTGATATAATAACTTACCCAAAGTTGGCTTGCTCCCGTCCAGTCGTCAAATTCAAAAAGTAATATGGCCTAAGTGGGAAGTCAGTGCGCGGCAAAACGTATTTCGTAACTAACCGGTTGTCATAAAAGAACGCATTTGGCCATTTCACAATTTCATCGTGCATCCGATACTGTCGTGTAAGCATCATGATCGGGTTTTTAGTGATTTTCTTTCTATTATAAAACTCAAAGAGTCTACTATACAACGATTGGCCGTAGCCTTTGTCTTCCGCTAGCTAAAATATAAAATAATTGTAATTCAATTATTAAATGCTTATAATAACATAAACTGGTAAAACAAATTAAAATCAGTACCGTAGACAACACTGTAGCTCCCAACTGATGAGGGTCTCCGACCAGTAGAAGCTTGTTAATATCTAGAGAAAGGGGTAACAAGCTCTCCGGCTCCGTAGTCTGTGACGCTTCGTCCACAATGCAGCACAAAAACGGCTTCTCAGTCTTACAGCTTTGTCTTGAATAAATCAACAGAGAAAGAAAAAGGATTTAAAATACTAAGGTTAAGCGATTCGAATTACGTAAATGAAAAGGGTGGAACTAAATTTACCCAATCTTCAGCATGAGGTTCCTTATAAACGAGTTGCTACAGGAACTGAGAGTGGAACATACTACATCAGCGTCCAGTATTACTTGCTGCTTACGCTGCTCGTTTGATTGCTTCATGTCCTTTCTCTGAAAGTTCAAATAAAACTCAGTTATACAAAATAAAATTTTAAAACCGAAACAAACGAATTAATTGAATACTTTTCAAACCTTTGCCTCCGCATCGAGATCCACTTGCAAACGATGTCTTTTCCCTTCCAGCTCATGGAGGGCAGACAACTTTGCCTGAAGCCCTATCTTATTCTTTGGGTCTTTTTCTTTCATTTCTGCAATCTCAGCTTTCTTTTCTGTTATTTCGTCATCAATTGAGGTCAACTGAAAAATAGTAAAATGTTAAAAATAGTTTTTTTTTTACTGTAAGCATTTGTTGATTTTTCCCCTTACCTCAACTTTGAGACTCATCGCGGCAGACTTATCATTGTCTTTCTCCTTCATCCTGGAATTGAGCGAGTACTTCTCCAAGTCTTTGGAGTAACCATCTCCGATTCTGACGATCTGTAGCTCATTACCTTCCCCGCCCAAAAAAAATAATATTTTAATCTGAATAGAATCCATAACCCAGCAATATTAAGACTGATCTACCTCTGCTGAAAAAAGTACTGGGCAAGTGTCTCTGAGCTTGGACCAATCTCCTCATGATTTCATCGATTGCTGCATTAGACGGAGTACAAACTAGAATCCTGCGATTCGTGCTGTTCGGCCGTCTCTTCTTACATTCATGAAGAATTTGCAAAATGAGGCAAACAATGGTCAACGTTTTCCCACTTCCTACATATTCCACAAGAAAGACCAATTAATAAATCTCCTATAATTGTAGGCAAAATACTTAAATATTAAGCTTTACCTGGAGGACCATGCATTAACATGAGATCAGGGCCTTCACCATAAACTCGGTTTGTAATAAATGAAATCATCGACTTTTGTTCGATGTTGAGCTGCAAATCATAAACGAATCATTAATTGTGATTAATATATCATAAAATAATTTAAATAGTCGCATTCTAATTATTAAGTACTTTTTGATTGCATATCGTCAGAATATCTTTAGTACATGGAAAGCCCTTCTTCCAAACAGTTTTTACTTCCTCGGCCGGCATGACAATTTCCTTGAAAAGAGGACAGTATTGTAAACTGTTGAGGCTCTTAAATTCCCTAATTTTCTGTGTGATGTAGCATATTCTCTCGATTTTAGCTAAGGGAGTGGTGGAAATCGTAAACGCTGTAGGGACTTTACACACGATTTTCTCCACAAATTTAAAGCCGGCGGTACCTGTTCAGAGAAAGGAAATTCATTTAAAATCAAATTATAATAAATTTGGAATAATTTACAAATTACAGACTCCTTACCTTTGCGTATCAGCCTTGGATCGCAGTCTTGGCTTTTGCCATTACACGGAATATAATTTTCCGTATTGAAAACACTAAATGCAAAAATGTCTCTTCGGAGTACCTCAGGCCCTTTTTCCTTTTCGTAACCGTTTAGACTTAATATCAAAAAGTCCTTTTTTGTATCGATTTCATTAAAGTTTTGCACCCAAGCTGGAAGAAAAATACAGAGGATAGAGGAACACCAGCTAAATTTATGAATTACAAACAACGAATACTATAAACATTGTAATCCATGTGAGCTTACTGTGGTATTTGACATTAAGCCAATTCTCTTTTCCAGGCTGTTTGTTCCTGGTCAGCTCGCACACGTTTGTTGTCTTCAATTCATCTATTTTCAATTCGTATTCAGTAATACTGTAAAAAGCGGACAAATTCATAGATTAGGAAACTATTTTAGAAATAATGTTTTATGTAAGTTCATACCGTCGATGAGAATTGTCTTCAGAAGCTTTATGCTGTTCCTTTTTTTCAAAGTCGTTGGTAATCGTTCCCCAAATTTCATGAAGCAGTAAAGGGTAGTATGTGTTAAAGTATACCTCAAAACTTTGGTAGGTCTTTAATGTGGAGTGCACCAACTGACCATCGCCACTTACTGGTGGAGGAAGTTGCTGAGTTTTCTGTTCCTATAGTGATAATCCAATTAAAGTAATTAGAAAAAAAATAGTTTAAAATAACCAGTTAGACTAGTTTATAAACTGGCATTTGAAAGTGAAGTCAGTGTATGCTTTATTGGTTACGTGGTTACCCTAAGCCAAATAGTAGCCCAATTCAACATTTTTCGGTAAATATCGTCGTCACTCTTGTAGGATGGTCTATTGTAAACCTTGTGCCTTGAGTTACCCCCATGCTTGGGATATCTGTCGTTATATTGCGTATTCCCTATATCCCCAGTTGGAGATAAAATGATTTCCGCCCCTCGCTTCAAAATAAGTGTCCCCGTACTTTTCCCTGATGACGCCTTTTTTTCTTTACTTGTTGATGAAGTAGAGGAGGAATTTTGGGGTCTATCCATTACTGAAGAAGTAGATGAAGTAGGCGTCATTACTGGAGCAAACGAGGATGTCCCTTTCGTCATGTAAATCCCTCTATTCAGCCTAGGGTCTGATAACACGGTTGGCTCTGTCCTTGGCTCGTCTGGCTTTTTAGGCGCATTTGTAGTCTTAGGTAATTCAGATCTTTCGGAAGGTTTTGGAGTGGGTTTCGGAGCTTCAGTTGATACCTTGGGTGGTTCTGCTCTTTGGGGAGGGTTTGTAGTACCAGCATCAAGTGATTGATAAAAGTTTGAAGTGTAAGTTGAACTTTTTGGTGGTTCGGTGGCTCTAGGTGGCGGATGTTTACTAAAGCTCACTGACTCGTTCACTTTAGGTGCGTTATTTGAAGCTGAAGACTTGGACTGTTCTTTTCTGTGGGGAGGGCGATTGGGCTTCTTAAATTGACCAGGTTTGGCACCATAACCTGAAGTGTTCGGTTGGGTAGGCCTGACAAGAGGTGACACAAGAGTTTCCCTTAACTTGTTGGTGGATGCAGTCTCAGCGTTACTTATTCCTGAAGTAGAGGGCGGGGCGGACATTTTGAAAGTATGGGGAAATGGTTTCGGGGTGGGAATCGAAATTGTTTCACTGCTTGGTGATGATGCCGCTATGGCTGCGGCAGTATTTGCATTCGTCGGGGGTGTAGGAGGGGGACGATAAGGTGGCATTCCAATTACAGAGTCCTTGTCACTGAACTTCCCTACTATGTCCTCCATCAGTCCTTGGTTCCGATTTCGCGAAGAAAATTTAACCTTCGCTGGCGGTGGTTTCACAACTTTGGGGGCTTCATCGCCCTTTTCAAGTTTCTTTTTGAGTTCTACTTGTTTCAACTTTTCGGCAATCATTTTTTTCCTCTCCTCTGCAGTCATTTGAGGTGCAAACGAATTCGTGGTTTTGGAACTCATCGGTGATCGAGACAGAGTTTCAGATATATTCTTCACCTTCGAAACAGTACTAGGCATAGGCTGCTTGAAAGGAGCATGCTTCCTCTGGGCAATCTGAGCGAATCTCGGGGTAGGAACGTCCTCAATTATTAATATACGTCTTGGCAGTGCTGGAGCTATCGCTGGTGCTTCTTCAACTTCTTCAGCGTTTCTTTCTTCATTTTCGTTCACATCCATTCCATCAGTTTCCTCATCTTCATTTGTTTCCATGTCATCACGTGGTTCGTCTTTATCTTCAACTTCCGGCAAGGACATCATGCTCTCACGGCTAACACTACTTGGTACGCTTCCGCAGTCACTACCAGGATCACTGGGTATTGGTGAGAGTTCTTCATTACTGTCCTTCTCATCTCTATTTGCTTCCGGCGACTTTATTAAGTTGAAAAAATCGTTCCTCATGTCGTCGCCATCGCTACTGGAACTGGAACTATCTAGAGTTGGCCGTATTATTCTTTTAGGTTTCTTTGCTTCATGTTGGTTGGCGTCGTGCTCAACTTCGGAAAGGGAGTCTGAGTCTGCCGATGATGATATGCGCCGTTTCTCTGAATCTGGAACAGGTTTCGCTCTTCGGAACCTTTCCTCAGGGGAGATTTGAGTTGACTTGAAAGACTGAAGGTACTGCTGCCTGACCCGTTGCCTAGTATTAGAATTTGTCATTTTTCTAGCACATGGGATCATCTTGAATCGACCAGAACTTGTATGATAAACTACCCTATGAAGTTTAACAACACAGGGGGCATGCATAGCTTGCTTTTTGCTTTCTTCTAACCTAGCCATTTCCGCCTCAAACTCCAGATCTTCAGATGAAGAATCTGACTCTTCAGCCTCATATGCACTCTTATCCTTTGTGGGGTCCCTTCTGGTATACATGACGTCAGAGACCTTAGAACTTGAAGAAGTTGAGGTTCCCTTCCACTTCGATTTTCTGAGACGGCTTGAATCTTCTTTGATAGCATCCTCCTCATTTGAACTATGGCTGGACGGAGAGGATACACCTGAATACGTACTGCCAGGGTTTCCAGAAGTTGGGTTTGGAGGACGTGGAAAACTTATCTTTTGACTCGTGGAATCCTCCACGTCGCCTAATCCATCACTCGAATCGTCGCCATCAGTACTGCTATCAGTTTTGATTCGATCTCTTACGATTTTTCGTGTACTCACAATAGGCTCCGCTTGTAAATTCTTTTTCGATGTCACTGATGATGATGATTGTCGAATGGGAAAGGTTTTCGAAGAGGTTGCTCCAGACCCTGAACTTGTAGACGGGCAAGGTGATTCATTTTTTGGAGCTCCTAACTTCGCTTTCTTCGTTAAATCTTTTTTAGGCTCAGGGTCCATAAGTTCGGAAAGAACGGGCGGTGGTGGGGCAGCTATCCTTGGACGTTTCCTCACAGGAGATGCTGTTGAGTTGCTGACCGTGCTACTTGATGCCCGTTCATCAACTGAGTCATACACACAACTAATCTCTTCTTCATCGTTGGGGGTTTCCACTTCTTCCGGACTATCTGCGATATCGACCTCGACAGGTTGGACCTGCTTCTTCTGTTAAACGAAAGTAAAGTGAAGTTTACGCAACCAGTTGACAGTTAAAACATCATCACCTTAGGGAAGGAATGCAATTAAACTTACCCCAACCGCTTTGCAGCGCTTGAAATCAAAAACATAATAGGTTTGATCTTCCACATTTATTTGAGAGTCAGTTTCCTCGTGACTTACACCAAGCCCAATGACATCTCCAAACCTAAGCTCACGTTCGTTTTCAATTTTTACTCCATTTAAAAAGGTTCCATTAGTGCTCTAAAATAGATAATTATGTTTTCAATTCACTGCATTAAATGATGCTACTATGATGCCGTTTTTTCCTACTTAATTTCCAACTTACTTTGCAATCCTTTATCCAGTAGGCTTTACCTTTTCGAAAAATTTCACAGTGGATTTTGCTCACATATTGCGAGAAACAAACAATTGTCAGCTCTTGAGGATGATCCTGCGTTAGTACTCTCTGAGCCCGAAACTAAGTAGAAAAGTTGATAACATTGATAACTCAAACTTAAAATACTAAATAATTTTACAAGTAAACGAAATTTTCACCGTTATCAAATCTTACCTTGGACTTTAGATCGCTTCGTATTTTGATGTGGGGTTGTTCATGGAACCGTCTAACAAGAACACCATCGTACTTGGCTTCCATTTTGAAAGCGCGACTTTATTTATCCACACTGACTAGTTCATCAGTAAGAAAAGTAATCACTAATCTAATCTATTGCCACTATTGCTAGTAGAAATTTATTACGACCAAATAGTAAATGGAGTTATAAGACAGAGACAGGCAAAATACAAAATTTCAACCGGAAAATACAAACTACAAAATACATTTTTTTAAAATTATGATCCAAACTACCAAATACAAAATACATGGCTTTATTTTTCAAACTCAAAATACATTCAGGAAAATACAATTTTCAAAACTTGAGCCTCGAAATACAAACTACAAAATACGTATTTTAAATACATTTTAAAATACAAAATACATCAACGAAATCTTTATCTACCAAATATTGGGATTCGGATTGAGCTTCAACATAAATAACTTTTCAAACATTTCATCAGTAATGGGATGACCAAACGTCAGCAGTGATACAATCAATGTCAGTTTCATCACATCACAGTATGGGTAAGTTTTTTTGAAGGATTTGAAATTCCCCATTGATTCGACTTTTTAACACTCATTACGGGAATTCATTGATTTAATAATGTACGACACTGTATGACTGTTGAAGAACGAACTGTTTATTGTGTAGCAATGACAGCAGAGCATATATTTAAATCTATGAAGGTGCAAGTTACTATACTGCAGCGAAATCTCAGCACATACAAAACATAAATAAGCAGAAGGGGTTGAAAGTGCGCGACTTTCATAAAAGTATTTTAAATACAAAATACATGAGTATTTTTGTACTTCCCAAAATACTTTTTTGAAAATACTTTATTCTGAATCGGATGTCAAAAATACAAAATACTAAATACACCCGAAAAAATTTGGAGGCCCAAATACAAAATACAAACTACGTATTTTGTAGTTTGTATCGGTATTTTGTAGTTTGTAATTTGTATTTTGCCTGTCTCTGTCTATTGCCACTATTGCTAGTAGAAATTTATTACGACCAAATAGTAAATGGAGTTATAAG
>JAANSQ010001239.1:0-13372 GCA_036850885.1 Lepidocyrtinus dapeste
TGAAACTTTAATTACCTGGCAAACGGCCGAGATTCAACGGTATAGTCTGTCTCAATAGCTGAGTTCTCACTGTGCAACATCTTCTTTTCTTCCTCCGTTAGGAAGAGCAATCCCGTTTTTTCCATGTTTAAACTACAAAATCCGTTTTGACAGGGAGTATCATCAGTTCTAGCTTGGCTTTGAAGAATCAACGCGGTAACACAATAACGACGCCGGTGTCGGCACATTCCATTTCGATTAGTTCCAATCAGCCATTTGCTCCTTCTTATTTACTTTAATTAACAAATTTTTAAAAACTCTATAAAACTTTAAGCATCAAATTGGCCAAACACACAATGCGACATTTCATAAAGACACAAACAATGTCAAGGCACTGATTAAACTGTTATTAAAAGCACACTGTCAATCACAAAATAGCTGAAGTAGCTCTTATGTTTATACTTAGCTTAAGATAAGGCAAGTAAGGTCAGGTCAAATCCATTTCCTTTAATCAAAACTTCATTCCACTACGTGACACTCACGACACCACCACAAGTTCATTTAAAATCCGTTAAAATCACACATTCCATCAAATCACAATCTACAGTTTACTGAAACCAACGACCAATACTCAATTCAATTGTAAAAATACCCGTAACAATTGTTGTTGGCTAAAAGCACTACTTTGAATATTAAAAGGCCGCCGAAAAACATTCATTCGCTAATCATTAGGCAAGGCACAAAGGTAAAATCAGGTGACTTTCAATAAAAACAAAGATAATATTATGACGGTTTGATATGTAAATACATTTTTTGAAAACTGAACACTTTTCACATCATGTCAAGGCTAAGTGACTACTAACTCCTAAAATTTTACATGTTTCCCTGGATTGAGTTTGATTAAGTTTTGGTCGTTACATTTTTACTCCTGTTTATGCTTAGGTCTACCCGTCGTCTTCCTCTCTGAAACTGTAAGGTATATCGTCCCTGAAGAAAGAACAACAGTCAACACTTGAGGAGACAGAACACCAGCCGCAGCCACCAAGACCAAACTGTCCAACAATAGAAATACTGTGATGCTGTACATGCACTAGGGATTTTTTTCACTGTAATAACAATATTATGTTCATTGTTGCCGTTGTTATGCTATGGGAATGGTAAGAGTGTGAATGTTGAATACTTGAACGTGGAGAAGAGACCCAGACCCCGACGATGAGAATATAATGCAGAAGTTGATCGTTACTCTTCAAAAAATATTTCTCCTTGTTTTCTTTCAATTGAATATGTGCATTATACCAATTTGGACTTGGACTTTACAACTACGACGATATAGGAGAAAGGTGGAGCTTCAAACCTTCATCATGTTCAGTTTCCTCAACTGTAACTAATGCTCCCCACCAAACACCACATACACATATTGCCTCATGTAATGGAAAAATATCGTGATCACCATCAACTCACATTAACATTAACATTCCCTTTGTCGTATAAGCCGAGTTAGCGAACACTTATAGAACTTGGCTTATAACAACATAACCATACCACCACGATATCAGCCCTCCGACACTATCTCCTTTTATAATCTTTTTCCACTGACTTGTACTGAGAGCTAACAGAGGAGAAAAAAAATGCTTCAACATTTACATAGCTTCATGTTCATGAAGTTTGACAAAGTGGCAGTTGCAGTACATATTTGGCTAGCTGAAGAACAAGAACATCCTCATGAGAATACATTAACTATCCAGAAAAACTGCATGTATTTAATATGAACATATGTGTATCGCGGGGCTAAACACGTTTTTTGATATTTATTAAAGTTCCATGCTCCTACAAACTACAACTTGGTTTTGGCTGTGAAGATGATGGTATGCATCTTTATGAATCCTTTTATCTCAGTCCAAACTATAACCATAACAGCTAACAAACAAAAGCATAACATGTGGTTTGCTTTGGTTAAATTCTTTATAAAAAAGGACATCACCAGGGTTGGGAAAATCTTAGGTTGATTATTTCAACCCTTAATTTATAATTAGCAATTATTAATTAGATGTAAATCCCAATGTTTCCATGACAAACACGAACAAGAAACAAAAATTCACAGAGATTTGCATTATTTTTAGTTTTATGCAATTTCCAAACTTTGTTGCTCAACTTTTAAGAAATTTTTAATCATCTTGTAAATTTACAGCAGTACAAATCATATGAAAGTTCATTTAACATTTGCAATAAAAAAATCTTTCATCCAGGTTTTATTCCCTGTGATTTCCCAACTCTGCACATTCCTACAGCTTTAAAGAGCTTTAGCCTAGCTCCTTTAGAGTCTCCATAGAGCCAGGTATTGAGTATTGGAATTACCTGCTTTAAACTGGTTACGCTACATCACTTGGCGAACAAAGTAAAGTTCTAAGTCATCCTCATTATCGTCATATGTCTGCGATTTTTTTTCTGCGTGATCATATTTTTTATTCGGTTGACGATACGATACCAGAAAGTAAAGGATGATGTTTGCTCATTCCTCTATTTCATTTGTAGTTTTTTCTGCTTACTGTTTTGGTGCAACAGAAGCATCAAGCATCGCAGCTACTACACATTTTTCGAAAAAAAAGTCTTGAGAAAAAAGAGAATCTTTTAGTACTACCTACAATATCAACATGAACAACACTCTTGTTCTTTCTTGAATAAAAAGCTAAAAATGTAATCAGGATATAATAACGCTCCTGTAAAGAGCTTTGGCTTCACCTCTACATCATCATATCACCTTAATTTTAACTGTGCGAGATGTAATGTACCGGACCAAAACAAGAGGCGACAAGACATGCATTCGTTATGTACTTTTCCCTACTCTAAGGTCAAAGGTAACTTTTGAGACTTATGAGAATGTACTTTATATTTGTGGTGAGACAAGGTAACTCATATATTCTAGGGATGATGATCATGATCACGACCCTGTTCACGTTGATGGCATGATCATGCCTTTTCAATGAAACTGTCATAAAGTCACTTATTGAGTTTGAAAGTTTTATGTTCAAGTGTTGCTTTTGTGGCGGTGGGCCCTATGAAACGAAACAAAGTAGAAAAGCAAACCAACCGTGGATAATCAATTTTGCAGGGTTATTATTAGGAAATGTAGAAACCAAAGACCTATAGCAGTGGTTTTGCCGACCAACAATTCGTACAAGATACATGAAAGGCGAACGCATTTCACAATTAGAGGAAAATAACAGAAATGAAGACGGTAAAACCCTCTTGATTTATTTCGTTCAATGAAGGAATATATTTATATTTTGGTGTTATATTAGGATAGTAGACTAGAGCAGGCAATTGGACATTTTAGGTTCACTTGAATTCATTTCATGTGCAAACTTTTACGTACCCTTTTATTCTCATTATAACCCAGATTATTATTTGAAACTTTGTGTCAATTTTAAACGCTAAAAATAATCTTGAAATGATAGGTTTTGCAACGAACCAATATGAAACCAATTCATGATACTCAAAAGATATGATTTTAAACTCTAGCTGTGGGAGCTAGATAAGTGCACTTTCAGCAAAAAAAGCACACTCTATCCGACTCGCAGTTACAATTATTATTAGCCTTCACGGTTCATTGGATATAGGTATATTTTTTGAGAGGATGGGTAGATAATACAGTTACATTATCATGTACAGTACATATTGGTAAACAGTAATAATCCCATAATGAAAGAGACCGAACACCACGCTGACGAATGGAAAGAAACGAAGGAGAAAATTGACTTAACTTTTTATTCATGGATCAGTTCAAATGAATGTGTCTACGCTGCACGTTTTTTCTGCATTAGTACACACATTTAAACTAATTATAATTATATTTATAGGAAACGGATTTAGGTCATTATTTTTGGGACAGGAAGGATTCAACTCAGTCACACAAAATCAGAAAACTAAGCTGATGGTGTTTGGCTTTGTTATTGTTGTTGGGTGTTGGGAGGTGTTTTCTTTATCATTTTGCGTGCAACTGCCACAAGGAAAACAGTCTATAAAAATGCAGCAACAGACACAAACAGACACATTGCATGCATCTTTTTTCTCATGAAATCAAGGCAATAAGTCAGTAATTCCTCCGAAAGCAAAAGGATGAGATGAATTATCGAAAAAGTATTGAAAAAAGCTCGTTTTCATGTTCATAAGTTTCACTGAATAAATGCATACGAATTAAAGGAAACAATGGGTGAATGAATGAATGCAGTAGTTTAGGTTTTGGTCTTTCGCTTCAATCATACCCATACAATTTATTCGAATTAATAACAATAATTACCAATAATAATAACAGTTTGTGCGTTCACGATAAATACCAGTGAATGAATCGCAAAGAACACAAACTAAAGCCAAAGGTCTCGCGAGCCAAGCCAGAAAGAGTCTTGAGTCTTGAGCCCGCAGCATAATTTCAGATTTCAATATTTTCAATATTTCAATACATCCACTAGGGAAAAACTGGTAGTAATAAATGCTAATAAAAATATAATAATCGTAAAACATCTTTAATATCGAAAACCTGTATGAATCGTGCTCATAGGTAAAAGAAACAGGGATTGCTATTGGACATTGCATTAGAGTTTGATTGACAGAAGAAATTAACCTTTCTGTAGATATTTTGTAGCAAAATGTAGATTCTTTGATGGGTTGAGCCATGGGAAAATACAAATAGAGAGATTAGTTAATTAATATTAATATACCTATTACGAGGGTTCAAGCGTAATTGACTTTTTCAGATGGGTTCAGGTTATTTACATGATTTTTTTACTACGATTCGCTATGGTTATTCTGATGAGAGCATATGCCATGGCAATGTTCACATGTTATCAAAAGAGACATACCTTCCCATATCTTACCTTTTCTCTCATGAATATTAAAACTTAATTAAGTAAAACAGTAAAGAGCGTGTGCTTATGTGCTACGACTGATAATTAGTGGTTTGTTTTGGTCACACGGGGAAAATGTCAAAAAAATAATTTTCTCTTAAGCTTTCAAAATATTCTAATAATCGGGAAAGTCTAATCGAATCGATTCACATAGGATTCACTCCCTCTGAATCTTCAATCTCAGAAATGAACTTTGCATCTTAAGAGAGAGGTGAAGGTGACCTGGCTTTCGTTAACCTTTTATTTTACGATGTGATGTCTTGCTAAGAAGAAGGGAAGGAAGGTGTGGGTACTTTTTCTGACCATCTTTAATCTCAAGAATCTCGAGCTTTACTTAGATCTAGGTACTTTCCTTCGTAGAACTGAAGGCTTAGCTATTATTACTTATTTTAAAGAAAAGGCATGAATGAACTAAATTCATGACATTCACATGTTCACGTCCATCCACGAAAATTATTTGTGCCTACTCAACTTGTATAGTATCTTATGCACTTGTTTGTCATACGCAAAAAAGTCTATTTTTTATGATCATCTGAAATCGTAAAGTGTAAACTGTAAACATTCACGAAGTACCAAGTTTTCAAGGGGGTTGGATAATGATTGGGTATGGATCATCATCATCAAAAATCATACAAGAGAGAAAAAAATGGTACAATCTTAAAGTCATACTGCTACCACCACACACAAAAACAACTGTACTCTTTGTTTACTATAACACCTTCTCTCCAAAAGTTTATTAATGCTTCCCCTATGTCATTTGAAACACGCATGAAAATAAATATAAAGACTAATAAAAAATGTATGCATCCCAACATCTCTCTCTGGCATAATTCATCTCTCGCAATTTTCATGAATGAAGAGCATCTAGAAGAAAAAAAATTAGAGTGTTTGTAGTTTGGGTGAAGGATCCTAAGAAAATATGCTGTTTAGTAACTAATCAAAGTTCCACTTTTTATGGATGTTGTACTGCGCGAAGAAACAAGGAATAAAAATCATTTTGTAACTTGGCAATGAGATGTTGATCTTCAGATGGAAATGTGTAAGTTGGATATTACATAGTGTCATTTTTTTTGGAGTGGGGCCTTCATGGAAATTTGCGAAAAGTCTTTATGATTACAATTACGATTACAGCTCATTTCATAAGGCTAAGAAGCATTCTAGTAGAGTGAGTAACAACAACCTCATCATCTTATTATATTAGGATGAGGATGATGATGATGGCATTTGACGAGATTCTTCATGCCATAAATGCACACTAGGATCTTGCCTTGGCTTTGTCTGAACTACCGTGAAGAAATAATGAAATGCCTGCAGATCATCTACTCCTGCTCAAGATCATGCATGGCCTGGTATTTGGTCGTCTTCACTGACTTTTTTTTTGTCTTGAATCATGCAAAGTGATTATGATTACATATGCGATGCACTAGCGAAAAAAAATGGATTAAGGTGAAGGTACAAGACTACAGATAATCATTTTCGTTTTCGGATGTAATCAAAACTACCTTGACTAGAGTTGTAGAGCTGGTCGTTGGTGAAGCAACGCATAAGGTAAAAGCCTAAACCTCCACTTACCATTTAGCTCGAGACTCCGTTTTAATCTGAGCATTTCCCTAAATACAGCTATTAGACAGGTCCAAACCAAAAACCAAAAGGTATTTTGCGTTTAACTGTTTTACATTTTGTATTTTGTCAAGCGTAAGGAAAAATGCTTCACCCACGACAAAATCCTCGAAAACATGTAGCATATTCAATCCAATTTTACCTGTGATATGCTTCATGTACTAAAGTGCGTATAAAAGTGGTAAATATGATTACGTCTCTACTCATCTCATCTCAATCTGTTATCATGTTATCATATCATGATGATTATCACCCAAAAATAAAACGTATTTATGTATTCAACGCTTGTTGTTGTTTTGTTTTCATTCGAAACTTGCCTATGATGACAAAGCAGACGATACGGTAGACGATTGCAATGAAAACATTTTGTTGGGGAAAGAATCCGAGCGAGTTTTAAAGCCCGTATGCATTTTTTTCTAAACGGTTGAAAAACTGCATATAATGATTATATTAGGATTGTTTGTTATTACAGGGAGGTGCACAGGTATTTATTTCATTAGAAGAGACCATCATTATCCTCATATCTTCATCCGGTGAGGCAGGGGAATAAAATAAATGATTCTATGGTATTCAGCGCCAAAGCCTTCTGTGTTGAAGGGTTTTGACTGAGATGCGACGACAACTTGAAACTTACAACCTACGCAGTAATATATGAGCAAAATGTGATGCATTTTTTTCTCTACTGCATTTTCTACATGTGGAGTGCGGAGTGCGTACCTTACTGTAATTGAGTTTACATAGATTCCTCATCATCAAATTTAGTGTAGCAAACCAAACACAGCGCACTAGTTGGCAATGTTGCCGTCGAAAAATCAGTATGCAGATGAGTATGTTGTCTCCGAAGGTCTGCCTCTAATTTTTTCACAAGAAGAGTCGAGAAAGGACCAAAACCTAAAGGTATGAGTGGTTTTGCATGAATTTTAGGAGATTCTTTCTTACCTGTCTTCAGTTTTTTTTGCTCGAGCGCAATACTCAGTAAACTCTGAGGAAATTGATCAGAGAAGAAGGACGAAAGAGGCATGAGCACGGCTCAACATTAAACCAGCATTTTTATTCCATGGCCTAGCATTAATATTGCTGCATTGCCTATGCCACATTGGAGTAAAATTGTGAAGAGTAGGAAAAGATGTGCCTAGATTTTAGTACTTTTTCCTTGCCATTTGATTTACAGGTTCTGGTGTTTTATGCTTGGGAAAATAGAGGAAGGAGTCTTGTAAAATGCTGTACAATATACAGGTATGCAATAAACTACTGCTAAAATAACCTGCTAGAATAACTCAAATAAAAGAGCAGTTTAACCCAAAAGATTTTTTTTCTGGGGGAGGAGGAACGAGTAAACTCTTAATTTATCTGGTGCGTTTGCCTTTGCAAATATTATCATCTAATTAAAATGAATGCCTCAAATGAACATATATTTTCTTAGAATATGATTACTAGTTGGACTCATGCGGGAGGGTGAGCTATCTAGAAGTTTAGGAGGATGAATAAATTCTTCGATGGGATAAAATACTTCGGAGCGAGTGTCTCATTTCGTAGGAATATTTTAATGATACAAATGACTCCCTCTTGGTTTTGGCTATCTGAGCTTGATATCGAAGGTGGATTTGTTATATTGGATTGAATTCATGTCGACTCAATGGATCGCATCGTACACAACGTGATACTAGGATATATGAGGGAGGGAAGAAGGAAAATCATGGATTCTCTTAAGGATTTTATGTACTTTCAAACTTGAGACATTGATCAAAAGTTGAATTCGATTGAAAAGGATGTTCTGCAGGTTTTTTTTGTGCACCCTTTTCTCATTCCTACAATCTACAATCCTACTAGGTTTTTGGCTCGAATGCAATATGTGATGGCTTTTTTGCATTATGACTTTTTCCTCTGCTTTCCCACAGCACTAACATCACATGTGATTATAAACATGTAGAGTACAATTTCATGAGAAGATTGAAAAAAATATCGCCGCATTTTTCTCTATTGACTAGTCACACAACTTAAGCTACTATAATGGCTAATGTACCCTTAGGCAAGAAATATTTGGTGGTTTGGCTTTGCTTTTCGTTTTGATTCGAGTTTGAACAAAGTCATTTAGGTACTTTACGCGAAAAAAACTGTAAGAGTAACATTTATTCATCATGTTATCCTCCGCGGCGAACAATTGTGTACTGGAGTGAACCTCACCTCTGAGTTAATGTACCTCACCTCGTTGTCGGATTGTGATTAAATTGTTGAAACAACTGTAATTATTCGCCATTAAGATGTGGAGCAATAGAGGAGGTGGGACGGGGCCTGGCAGATTTGTGATTTGATGGTGGGGTCAAAATATACAATAGATTTATAAGCTTTTTTGTCAGATATAAAATCTAGATAAGATGGTCTTCAAAAGACAAAAAAAGTCTTGAAATGGTGACACAGCCACACTATGCCTAAAAATCCCTGGGAAAATACCTATAGCCTATAGGCGCATATTTTATGTTTTCCCTAATTTTTTTCGATGATTACAAGCTGACTCAGAATCAAGTAAAAAATAAAATGATGTGACATTAATCGATTCGCACATTTTATTTAGTGAATAATTCTTTTCTTCATCTTGGGCATGTTCACCTGCAGCTAAGTAAGTGGTTTGGTATGGTCTGAGCAGAATTTTACGTTTTGCAAGTTCATGAGCGCGGCTACTACTAATAATACTCTATGTTTTCTCCCAAAATTTATTGACACGCAAAGTCCCTCATGACAAAACATCTTAAAAACAATATTTTACTCTTTTCTGCGTACACTTCTATGTAATTACATCCTAGAGATGCGGTTGGTAGCAAACTTAAATCTATACCGTAAATTTGTAATTTTTTCAAGAGAGTCTTAAATTTTATAGAAGCAATAATGATTACAATGCCAATAATGACTCAAATATCGTAACCATTTATGATACCGGTCAAAATAAGGAGATTTAAGTAAGTAGCTCGTTTACAGGTTTCCTCCCAGATTAAAGTTACGACTTTACTGATTAAACGATCTTGTTTGTTTCAAAACGCTTGAGAATCTTTGCCAGTAGCAATGTTTTTCTTTTGAAGGTTCAAAATGTTCAAATCTTCAAATTGGCTAGTTTTTTTCGTTTATTTTTTCTGTGCACACCTGCACCTCTCTGATATCCATCTGGTATGTAACATTCTATGTGTGATTTACGCATATAACATACTCTCTCGCAAATTATTCTTGTTTTCTGCACAATTTTATGTACTTAATACCGCTAAGAGGTGCAGATGCTAGAAAAATGCAGAAAAAAGAAGAAGAGGATCCAATCTGCAACATTTTCCTTAAGGTATCCCTATTTTCATTTCATCGGCAGTGTCATCATCGCATGTTCGATAGGAAAAGCCGCTTTCTGTATTTTCTACCACGAGGAACCAGTGTACATGCTATATAGATACAGAGAGACAAACCAACAAGTTTTTTCTAAAAATTGACCACTGACGACATCTCATTCAGCTAAAAATTTATTCTCGTCAATACCGCGACAGAGCCACTTTGTCTAGCGATTCAAATCTTTGTTTTTTATTTAAACTAGACTTTCAAAATAAAAACAAAAACATGTCCTAGTGTAAAACGTGTCGGACAATTTAATTGTTAAAGTATAAAAAAGTAATAATCATTTGATAAGTAGGGAGTCTAGCATGCCAACGCTGTTGTAACCTGCTTTTCTCCTGATATGACTGACATTTTGGGTATGTCTTTGTACATAAAAAAGTGTCGTTGCTCAAAGGCATTGTGTTTGAAACCGCCGATGATGCTATCCCTATAAATTTTTCACTCTTTTGATTCACTCTCGAAGGTAAACATTTAAATGCTGCGAGCCATTTACATTCTCGCATTTTACTAGAAATACTAATTTAATTCTAGAAAAAAAATTTGTCCATTCCGAACGTGAGAATAATATCCTTGTTTCTTGTCGCCAAGTATTCTGTAGAGTTTTTTATTGATATTGGTTTTGCCTTTTTACCTAACTTTCATCCATACGCGTGACTTTACAAGTTTACACAATTTGGCGAGATTTTACTTGGGGTAAAAAGGGTATAATTCAAGCAATGTTTACCAGTGTGTTTGTGATTGGGCAACTTTTTTTAGAAAATATATTCACTACTTATTTCACGATATTCAAGATAAAACTAGGCGAGGTCCTTTCTTTCTCACATTCTCATTTTTTAACATTTTTTATGTCATTCATACTCTATTCTTACAACATTAAATTAAAACAAACACCGTTTTCGTCTCATCCTCCCTTTTATAATACCCTCCGACTTCTAATAGTTTTTATGTATTTTCCGCATTCAATTATATGACCAGAATTGTAGGCGTTTTTCTTTTTGCTTAAGAATCACTTAAAAATTTAATTTAATTTTATGTATTTCTTCCTCAAGAGTAAAGTTGCATTTATGGCATATGTGCTAACCTTAATTTGACAAGATCCCGCACAGATTGTCTCCGCTCGGTACACTTATAACAAAAGTGCATTGTGCCTTTTCAGGATGGACAAAAGGACGTTGACATTCTTTTATTGCTAGGACTTTTATAGGCATTATCCATCTGCTTCATGTACCGCCTGATAGTGATATCAGTATCTGACTGTGATTATCATATTACCTAAAAATAAACTGATGAGAATCAGTGCATTTATTAGTGCGCTGCTGCACCTCGCATTATTCCTCTTCACGGGAAAGTATCATTAGATTAGATCATTACCATTTTACTATTGTTTCGTACATTAATTCTGGGTAATGTTTTACAACAGGTGTTTCCCTAATGTCATTACCATGTACCATTACACTTCCAAAACGTCTCTACGTCTAAAACTGAATGCAGTTTTTCGTTCTCTTCTTAAGCAAATGTCATTCAGGTAAGTGGAGAAGGAGATGAAATGAGATGCACTTACGAGATACAATTTTAATTTTCTTTACAATTTACATTTTACTGTCATCTTTCTTTCTCTCGAAGACAATGAAAGAAACGCTAGGGAAATGAGTACAATGAATGTAATATAATTTCTCCACTATTTTTTCCACCCTTTTCTGAATCTTGAGTCTGTCAACTACATAATTCCTGTACGATTTTGTACAAATGTTCTGAGAGAGTGGGACTAGTAGTGCGAGTGCATGCAAGCATGACATTATTGCACGCATAATAATCATAGCGTAACTTAATGGGAGGTCTATTACGTACACTTTCCTAGGAATAGCCTCTTCTCCCATAAAATCGTAGAGGACTTGGTGTTACATGCTAGCTTGAACATGTAAATTCTGAGAATTTTTAATTTCAATTTGAAACAACCTGGGAGTAATAGTTTTTTGTGCGAAAAAGCATAGAAAAAAAGAAGTTTGTCTCCCCTCCATTTCTAGTAATCCCAAGAGCAAAAGCAAACCAATCTGCTTCATTTTTTTAGAAGGCAATGCCATCATGAATCTGTTGCGAAGCAAAGTGTTGACGATGAGGGTAAAGCCCACATGCTACATGAGATATAAGCCCTAACAATTGTAATTGTAAATTGCAATGCGTATCTCCTCTCCCATTTACCTGTCTTGATGGACTAGACTTTTTTTCACCGAAGGAAAAATATTTTTTTCCCTACGGAATGTGCAATATTCATTATCATTATATCATTGAAATTATACTGCCATCATGTTGGTTATCATTTAATCGCTTCAGTCTCATGTACGTAACATACCTACTAACCCTCATCGGGTCATATCCTCCCGCTTGGAGTAAGTCTAAACAAACAATATAAATATGCAATAACCATTTAGCCACCCGAATTCTAAATGCGCCAGGTTTTTAACAATTATTCCTGATCCAAGGCTAGCCTTTAGTTTGCCAAGGGTAATCTGCTACAAACTTGATGCTAATACGCACATTATACGTATTACGTAAGATCATTTTGGAGTAGATGTCTGATTTAAGTTGGCATTATGTGTAAGCTTCACGATTTATTATATCGGAATGGCAATGTCTTTGCCTCCTTCTTACTTTATCTCTGGCTGAGCTCCTTTGACACAAAAATATTGTTTGTTGTGGTCCATACACGCATATCACAAAAAGCATCTTTTGTTTTAGGGAAACTCCCCCATCTCAACTGAACAAAACATGGATGACATGACAAGAACTAAGTAAGCTAAGCTGAGCTAACGTTTCAGAGGTAACTGTTTATACCTAAAATCACCCCGTCTGAATGTATCTCGAAGAACGTAATAATGACAGTAAGCATATTTCTAAAGCTTATGTTCAATTTCACAGGAATTATTACATGGGAACTATCATTATCATTATCTTAACACCCAAAGTCTCATGAATCTCTGTAGCATTTGTCTTTCTTTACGGTAAGTAAGTGTTCCACTTGGGAATGACAAGCAGATACTAACAACTGTAAATAGATTCTAGTGAAATTGGTCATGTAGATTATCAACGATGAATTAAATTATTTTTAGATATCTAAAATATGGTTGAAATCTTATCTAACCTTTCTGGGACCGAAAACTTTTTTTATATTATACCTTTATTACGCGTCAAAATCGTCCAGAATGGACTTATCACTGTCTCTAAAATCTCAGCAACGCATGCTCATGCCATTAAAATGCAAAAAGTCTTAATATTTATGCGAGGCAAAGGCATATAATGCCACTTATGACTGTGATACCACATGTTTCGCCTATTTCATCCGAAGTAATTTCCTCCTTTTCCTCCTATCTCAAAATTGCTGTCATTTTGGCGAGGAAAGCACTTTTGAAGTATCTTTGTAAGGGAAAACATGTTTCCTTCCTTTTTTTGCATATCATGAGGACAATCACATTTTAAACGTTTCAATGTTTTAGTGTAATGCTTTC
>JAANSQ010001240.1:0-15976 GCA_036850885.1 Lepidocyrtinus dapeste
CGGACAGACGGACTCGCCAATCTCAATACCTATCTTCGCAATGCTCAGCTATGTAATAAAGGATTTATTTCAAGGGTCCGGAATCGTCCCATAGGGGCAATGTTAGATTGCAATGATTACTACTGGCATTGCTTCATTTTAGAATGTTTTATGATATATAATCAGAAAATTAAATTATTCTTCAAGTCTACCGCATGACCTATAGTCAGTGATAATATCTGCGTTTTTGAAATCAAAGTCAAGTGTAACAATGTCACTCAGAATTATTCGTAGACATTACTCCACTTTCTCATCTCATCGGGCGGGAGTTATCAAAGTGAACAAGATTTCGTACAGGAAATCAATTTGTCTCTTGCATAAATAATTAATTAGCTAAAGCACTCAGCTCATTATGCTTTTACAGGTGGAATATCATCTGAAGAACCTATTGATAGTGTATATTTTATGTTAATGTAATCAATTTAATCACAGGATTTTAAAAGCAACGTGTTTATAGTCTTTCTAGTTAAGTACTCATTGCTCATCAATCAGTGTAAAATGATAATTTTCAATTAGTTCCAAAGACAACATACCACCTGAACTGATCTACATACTCGGCGGCTGATAATTAGCCTACCTTAAACCAACAGCTTCATAGTTTCATGTGGCGACTGTCATATATTTCTTTCTCACTCGTAAACTCTTTTAACATTTATTAATTATTAATCTCTCTACATGAAAGCAAACGCCTCTTGGAGTAAACCATAGGGACATTAAAACGTGTACAGGATAATAAAGCCGTTTTGATTGTTTATCGTGTTGAGGTGAACGTGAGCTAAACCATGATTTCTTGGCTTGGTCGTTGATGACGATTCACAAGTTTTCACAGAGCCTCTCCTTGATTGCATTTAGAGTGATCTGATCTGATGTAATCTTATTGGAGAGTATTTTATGAATGGCTCGAAACTTGGCAACACAACCGAACATTGTGTTTTTTCCCTGAGATAATGAACATCCCTATGTGCTTACATGCTCGTAAGAGATGCAAATCTACGATAGATGAATATGACTATGACGTTTCCAACATAATAATAATAATATCAAGAAAAAAATATTTTTCCCAAGGGAAAAAAATCGCAAGGAGTAAACTAATACGTACTACGTTTGAAAAATATTAAAGAAGCTCAGCCGAAACGATATAATTTTTTAGTATCCAACATCCAATCCGAATCCAAGTTCATTTCTTAGGCTTAAATGGTGCATTGCATCAACAACAGTTTGATAAGGTAGATGATAATGATATCAGGATGCCTAGTGTGGCTTATCTTTTATGCTAAGGCTCTACAAAAGGCACGTTGCTAGGAACACTTTACTACACTTAACCCTTTACTTGGAGTTGTCACTTGTACCCTCATCGCATGTTTCGATTTTGAGTATTTCCCAATTGATTTCTTTGGATGGCATGCCTAACCCGGCCATTAGGTTTGTTTACAAGAGAAATTTTTTCTTCCATTTTTTAATTTCCCCTTTTAGCTCCTAGTTAATTTCCATAAATATTGAATAGCTGATAATCTTACTTTGTTTGCGCCTAAGATCTTGAGAGGGTATCATAAAAGCAGCAATTTCGTATCCGTTTTAATTACCACACGAAGAACATTTCCTAAGCTTGTTTGCCATTCATGGGAGTCATGCAAAAGGTTTATTTTTATTACCGACTTTGATGGGGCTTGGGTTCTCAATGTCTCATTCTCATGCAAATGTTAAAATGATTCTGGGGCGAAAACACGCGAAACATTGGTCAATTTCCTATTTTTCATGTTTTTTCTATTAGTAGTTTTGCTCGTTACCATTTTACCAATCCAAATCTAAAGCTTAAAACGAAAAAAACGAAGCCTCTTTTTAATAAAATAATGGAGGGGTTCACAGGTAGTAATTATCATCCATATCGATAAACACCTGAGAAGTACACCTACGTAAGACGTTTTATTGAGGAATTTTCTTTATCAGTGTTTGAATGACTGACTGGTAGGTCGTCCTACTGTTCAACGTTCGCTACACGCCAGCTCAAAAGAAAGCATTCTTCAAAGAGTGGGAGTATAAATAGCCAAAGTCCGATAAAAAAATGAACGGAAATAACAAAAAAAAAATTGTATTATGAATAAAACGGTCTAGGTTTTCTCTACTCTCTAGTGTCTTCACGCTACATGGATATTATTGAGTGTATCACGTGAAAAAGACAAAGTTTACATCCGGTGACGAGTCTAAATATTCTAGCGAATTTACATTCAATTCCAGCCATAAAAAACTGAGATAAAAAGTCTCTATCTATTTTTGTAATAATAATTCATAAAAAATGACTCTTCTCTTGGTAAAGGTGATAAGCTTCTAAATATGAAGGTATAGTGTGTGATAAGGTCCCAGCATATCTTGGCCAATTTACAATGTTTCAGCTTTCCTTGCAAACCAGTGGCGATTAGACGTTCTATACCATCTTGTTAGCAATAAGATTGCGAGATAATCGATTGAAAATGTCTCATTAAAGTATATTTTCAAGATAGGATGATGATTGGTTACGTGTTGCGTAGGGATTAACCTCCGCCTCTATTCTGTAGTGCTTATCATCAAATGCTATTTGTAAAGTCGTATAAATTAGATGGAGCATTTCCTCTGAAAACTTTCTTCCGCGAGAAATTCAAACTACCCACCTAAACAAGATACACAGTAGATTTCGAAAACAGGGCAATATGAGACTTGCGGGTTAATGGGAATCTTACGTTTTTAAAATTTCTCAAACTGGGAAATTATGTTTTCATAAGTAAATCAAACAAATGAAGAGATTATGTGAAGCCGGTGGAACAGCAAGAGCCCATATTTTCGTGACAACCCATTATTACCTGAACACTTTGAATGTTCAAGCAACAGCTGAAACTTGACTTTGCTTTGTGTTTATAACCTTTAAATTATACTCCGTCTCAGCTTTAATCTCACCTGACTTTGACTTCATTTCCATTTCTCTCAATTCATTGTTTATTCGACTGTTGCTCAGTGTAAGGATAACCAGTGGAGGTTTTGTTTTTCGGAAGAAATTTTTCCTCGTTATCTCACACTTACATCAGAGACACCAACCACCTCAAATTCAATTCACATCAGAATAGAAGGCAGCGGACCGGATATAAGAGCGTACATAAAACGTCTAGGCTTCCCTACATAAATTCATTTTTTATGCAGGACCTTCTTCCATTTTTCTTAAAAAACAATTTTTTTACACTTCTTCCCATGCATATGAATTGAAATCTGTTTTAATATACATATTTGGCATTTTTATTATATTTTTTTATCAAAAGAATGTACATAAAGTTTAAGAGATTTTTCTATTCTCCCCGAGATAATGCACTTGTTTGAGAAATTGGATGATGGAATTACATCTGAAATCATTTAACTTGGAGATTACCGCGTGGTAGGTACATCAGTTAATTTAAACTTAGATTTCTGTGTTATCAAATACACTAAATACCTTTTGGTTGTTTTGTTATCGTCAGCTGTGCTCATTACACTTACCAAAAGCTTTTAATTATCTGGAAAGCTGCGCTCATAATAAAAAAATAGTGCAAAATGTCTTTAAGCTTGTAAAAGGAAAATTCATCACATCGTCTTTCAATTTATTTTCCATGGAGGAAGCTCAGAACTCTCAGAAGTAAGTTGTACTCCATTATTCACCTTCCGCTTAGTATTTTAATGACTTTTTTATAACCGCAAAAACAGGGAATAAAAGGGGGGAAATCGATTTGCTGCTTGGGAGCAATTAAGAAATGTAAGTAAATTGTGTGCGCTGATTGCACTCGTACAAGTACAAAGTGACTGGCTACGCGTAGGTTTTTTAAATGGGATTTCAGATTTCGGTTTTGTGGTCATTTTTTAGGGAATGTTGGCATAAGCATAAATTTACTTAAAGTTTTTAAATACGATGTGGGAAGGTAGGCATAGGCGGTGTTCTGTGAAGTTATTCTAGTGTACTGATAAGGAGTCACAGATAGCATAAAATATTTTTATATTGAAAGGGGTCAAAAACGAAGTCAAGCACTCGTTTTTTTATGTAAGTTTTTTTTGGCAGAAACTGCGTTTTCTTCCAATTAAAGTTGTTTAATGTGCAGGGAAATAAGTAATTTATGAGTTTGCACACACCCACAAAATATCCTAGTGAAAGATCTTAAAAGGGTAAGAGTGATTTCTTCTCAAAATGGTAATATGAAAGTTTTGTGAAGTCAAGGAAAGCCAAAGACAAGCAGTCTAGACTTGGAGTCTTAAAACAATTAACAATTTTATCTGACGGTTTCATACAAAAACGTTTGGAGGTAATGAGTGGGGTATTCTGGAAAAAGAGAAGGATAATGTTCCCTTATTATCTGGTGGATTGTTTTTCTTATCTTGGTGTAATCCAAGCGGTTAACTGGGCTTTAATGGTTATCCAGATAAAGATTCAGAAGGTATAAGGTATAGGGAATTTCCCAGTGTTGAACAATTAATGAAAAGTCAGAAACTTGAAGAAAGTCAGAAATTTGAACTCAAGTCCATCAGAACTATTAGAAGAAATTGCACATGACGTTATTGAATAATCTCTAGTTTCAGTTGTCCATCTTGGCCATCACTTGACTTAAGCGTTCAATTTATCCTTTAATAATTCTATCATAACGATCTGCCACGCTATCTGGAGCGATCAATCGTATCAAATCTCATATCATTTTTCACCATTAATAACGCTCGTCATTAACTCGACCGGAAGCTAAGCAATAAGATTTTACAATCATGGGTTTTTGGCTCTTGCCTAGAAAAATAAGAGGGTTAATCAGTCAGCAAACAACATAATTAAATTCTTCGGTCGTGCTTACGCATTTAAAGCAGTTTTTTTCAAGGTACAATGAAAAATGAATGGGGCGAGGAGGCGTTAAGAAAAAATGAATGTTTATTCAGATGTCTACGTCTAGAGTTTAGGAATGAATCAAAATGATTGAATGAATGTAAAAAAACGTAGCGGGAAAGCAGGAAATTAGCAGAGTATTCTATATTTTCCCTAAAAATACCTCAAAATTGTTTTGCTTTTGGCTTGAGCTATGACGAGAATAGTAATAAAAAACTACAAACCGTATTATTACAAAGAATGTATTGTTTAATCCCTACGAAATTCCATCACAGGAGATTTTTTTGAGAAAAAACTATACAAAACATTTACTAGAATTTGATTATGTATTACTACTGTAAACGCCTCAAGGAAATAAGGGAGGCGAACAATCTCTCTAGGGTTTTCTTGGGGAAAACTGTTTTTTCTTATCTGCTCTTGGACTAGTGCAAATTTCCGAATTATATACTGCATGCTTCATGTTTCATGAATAGTTCTCTGTTGGATATAAAAGTTAATAATTTGCAACCTATGCACGACCACTGGGTAATAATGTAGAAGCGGTGAAAAGAAACATGAGCATCAATAAAGGCGTGCATAAGTAATGAGCTGGTGGGTAATCTACATTTGCGAGAATTTTACAAATCCAGTATTTTGTTCAAAATCCAATTTTTAATGCATTTTATTCAGGAAACTAGAACTATAAAAATGTAAGAGAATGACCAGGATGAGAGAGGTTGGATGGATGGATGGGAATAATGTTATGATGATATTGTTTATTTTCAAATGGATTGAATGTTTTCGTATTTTTGATATAGATCTTATGGCGGGTGAAACAGGGAGCGGACATCACCTGTCAGGTCCAAGACTGGAAGGGTATGACTCCTCATCCTCCACAAGCTGCCCCACGGGTGTCTCTGGACAACAGCGGACGAAACGGATGCGTACATCGTTCAAGCATCATCAACTTCGTACGATGAAATCCTACTTTGCCATCAATCAAAATCCTGATGCAAAAGACTTGAAACAGCTTGCTCAAAAGACTGGACTTAGCAAGCGTGTTCTACAGGTAAAAAAAATTATTGCAAAAAAATGTACTGATTTTAGCATTCATTCAGATCTCTAAACTGCCCAAGTAAAAGTGATATAATTTGTGGGTCTGGGTAGCTAGAGAACAGCCAGATGAGTCGTATATTTTAAAACGATGACCACCAGTGATATTTTAAATTATAATGCGCACCTTGCTCTCGTTTTCCTATCTAAATCACCTGAATTATCTTGAACTGGAAAAAGTAGCAATTTTCTAGGCAGTAAGTTTTTTTTTGTCAGAGACTCTAGTCATTTCACCGATTCCCACCACATGGCAAAGTCATCATCAAACCTACCTTAAGACTTTAAGAGTGTACGAGTTCCACCGGTTTCACATTTTCCTTTTTTCTTTGGCAAAACCAATGAGAATGAATTTTTCAAAGCGTTTAGAACAAATTGGCAGGTGGAAGTAGGTACAAGGGAAAACACTTGAGATGCTCGTTTGTCCTCTTTTACAGTGTGAAGATTGAGCCGAGAGCGAGCATAAAAATTATCAAAATTATCGATGTCTACAATCTTTATTGGGCTCGTAGAGAACAGTAGGTATTCATAATGTAAGAGCATTGACAAGTAATAACGCGTTTTCATAACATTTTGGCTGCTTCGGTGGCTTGGTTGGTGCCTGGGGATAATGGATAATGTTAAAATTCGTGAAATTACTTATTAAGTAATTTAATCGTAATTCTAAATGCAATTTTTTATTTATTTAACTAGGTTTGGTTCCAGAATGCCAGGGCTAAATTTCGCCGGAACCTTATTCGAACCGAGTCTAGTAAGTTTTTTTCATTTACTCTTAAGAATTATTACACCGGAAGTTACTTACAATGATGGTTTCCTTGTTTGTACGGGTGGTTTCGTAGGTGGTACGACTCCAACAAGGGACGATGAACTGCAAATGAGTGCTGGCTCGATTACGTCCGGTGCACTGGATATGTTATCTGGAGGAGGGGGTAGTGACGACGGTGGATTCTCCTCGGATGTTTACTAAATCGAATTTAGAGAATGCTTTTGGAATCGGATATGGCGTGAAGGGTCTAGGAAGACTAGCATTCCACTCCAGGACGACAAGGCATTTAGTAGCGTTGGACGATATAATCTACGAAGCGAAGAATCTCTTTAAGAATACCCTCATGAGTAGGTCTATAAGTATTATGCAGAGAGTAATCTTACCCTAGCGCAATTAATACTCTAGGTTAACCCTAAACTATAAATTATGTGTCCAGATTGTCCAGAGACATGTCTTCTTTCATGTGAAAAGAATCTCAGAACCAAAAAGTATAATTGTAATGCATACGCGTGTGTAAGCATGCACCGTAATCATCATTCAATTCAGTATTTTGCTGTGAATAGTTAAGAAAAAATTAAGGCAATAGAACAAATTTTGTACCCGGAAAGATACCAAAAAACCTAATCTAAGAAGGTAATGCAGAACCAGAACACTAAACCTCAAAGTAACATCTCGTTCTTTTCAACTAAGCCAATTAGTTATGATTTATGGCTCAGGATTGATGTAGTTAGGTTCCCGCATTCCTAAACATATTCCTCCTGAAATTTTAAGTTTTGAGTCTCGGCCAGCTAAAGTAACCTTATTTAAATTTTGTCGCTGTGTATAGTCCGAAGTTAATAATTATAAGATTAGCCAGTAGATTACTAAAGTAAACTTATTTATTGAACACCAGATCATGATATTAAAGAGGGTAGGATAAACTAAATTTTAAGATGAATCATCTCAAGTTCTCCTAATGTATTTTCTCGATCGTTGTTGTAATACAGGTCAGCTAAAAAGCTGTGCACTCACTCAATCGTGTTGTGTCAAAAATCAAAATCACACTTGATATTATCGTTCGTGTACAGTGAACTAAATATTGTTATTTCGAGTGGACTTTTGTTTTCTTTAAAAATATAAACTGAATGTGATGTTTACTGAAACTAATTGTACTTAAACTGGTTTTACACTTAAATTAAATTATGTTAATCTTTCCTTTAAACTAGGCAAACTGAAGTTTTGAATAATTCGTGATACTTAGTCTTTTTAAATCCTTCCACGAAAAACAATTTTTTTGATTGCACCAACACCATTTACATTTACAATCCTTAAATTATTTAACTAGAACCATCTTTAATGTTTTATTACAGTTTTAGAAAATGCAACTTTGTAATGTATTAAGTGAAGTGTCAAGTTGAATGGTCTACACAAGAAATAAATAAATGTCACACCCTCCTCGTACAAAATATAAAAAGTGCGGTTTTGTTTTAAATTTTCAAATTTGAAATTCGCGCGAATTTTCATATGCATAATCTTCTCTGGGTTTTCCACTACGAGATAAACTCACAAGGTTCAAACGCCTTTCTCTAAGCTCATGAACTTTCTCCAGTTGGGTGATGAAAGGATTCACGGTGCAGATGGCAAATATCCTGAATATTATTTCGATGAGGTAGATCACCAAGGCGATGGAGATTGTACATTGGTCACACTGCTGGGAGTAAATGCCAGCTTTGACGATCCAGTTTATGAGGAGGAAATAAGACGCCAGTAGCCAGTATTTGGACATGCGTAGTTGGTCCTTTACCTCATCTTCTTCCTCCTGGAGAGGCAAAGTTATTTAGTATAATTTTTTAATTGTTTAATTGAGTTGTATATGTTTTGAGTTGTACCCTTTCCTCCGTCAAAACGCGATAGAACTGGAACGCGAATAAGAGCTGAATCAACGTACAAAACGCCACGTAAATGTACACAATTACATGTTTTTCTATAACAAAAAACCGTTACACCACAAATATTATAAAAACCAAATTGTTTTCTTACACTTCTTAACCGTTAAACATGGCGTTCTTACTTTTGGAACCTTTTAGCAACTGCAGTTCAGGAAGTTGGTTTGACATTAAGGCTATGTAAGCTATTATCATGGCTGTGGCTAGGAGCTGTTTAAATTTCAAGTAAACAATTCTTAAGCTATTCTACGCTTCAAATCTTAATGAAGTAAATAGAATTTAGAATTCAAGCAACAATCTTACCACGTCAACAATGACTATTACTGTAACGGTTCGGGTGGACACCATTGTTTCTTTTATATTTTACAAAGCAAAGGACTTCGTCGAATGTTGACTTCAAACCACGCTTTGCGTTCTTCATTTTCGGAAGCATTGCTTGAAGATTGAAGTTAGACAAATCGATGAAACAAAACAATACGATCAAAACTAGCTATATAATTAGTTTGCAAACAAAAAATATTGTGCTTGAGCCTTGTATTTCAAAGAAAGATGAGCCGCCTGGTTGAAATTCTTCCATGCATCTTTATGTGTTGAATGAATATGAATGATAACAGTATTTGTGGTTACATGACAAATTGTTAGTGGAAGAGTGTGAGTTTTATTTTTGTTTTACGTTTTAGCATTTTTTAGCACCTTTTGTAATATAAATAATGTATGAGGTAGTTTCGATACACATGAATAATGAGGTTAAATGAAGAGTCCTCTAGTTCTTCTGCCACAAACTGCGTTCAAAAATCAAAACTGCCTTCTAAAATTTATTTGTTTTCTTTTTTAGGTAGATGGTCATCTAGTCAGTTCATTGGTTTAAGATTTAGATTGCTTCTTTGATGACGCAACTTGATTACTACACTATTACTACTTATTATTACTACTTGATTCTCTGTCACAGTCTACCGATGGACTATTCAAAATGAAACATGTTGTGCTGGGATCAAGGCAAAGAGAATGTAAGTAGATTTCTCGTGTAAAGTAAGAACATCGTAAAAAAAATAAATTTTTCAATCATTAAATAAACATTAGCTTAGGCCTAAGTTTTACAGTCAAGTAAGTTGTCCAGTATCACTTATCTCATCGCAATCTACTCTTTATTGTCTGTATCTTGACGTGACCTTGAATCCCCACTACATTACCACTATGTGCTTGCATACCGATGGATATGATGTAAAGCATGTACCACTACCAACTCAGTTAAAGCCTAGTAAATATTTTTACATGAATGAGAATCACAAAATGAATAATAAGTTCTTTAGGCATTACACATGAAAATCATTTGTGGAAAATACTGACACATCATGGTCAAACTCATTGCGTAAAGAATGCAAACACGAGATTCCACATGTCCAGTTTGAAGTGCAATGACTAAATTAGTTAATTTAAATAGATACGTATGCTCAGTCAAACTGACGGAAAAGTTGAAATACTCTCTTCAGATAAGCTCATTGAAACCGGCTTCATGGTCTCTTAGAACGTGTTCAATTAGTTGCCTAAACTGACGGGCCTAGTTTAGAAGTGATTATTCTTGCTCAGAAATATATTATTCGAAATGGTTAATTCACGTAGACCCAGTATTTTGGCGTCCCTTGCCATTCTCCTAAGTGTCCAGCTATGCCCAGCAGCAGAAGGATCCAACATACTCTTTTTCATAGGGTTTGGGGGCCCTAGCCACCGTTTAGCCGTGGAGCCTTTAGCCAACGCTTTAGTTGAAAAGGGGCATAACGTAACGTTTCTAATCCAATACTCGATGAACGATAAACCAAGCTATGAAGTCTTTGTTCCGGAAAAGCTCACCAAGTTCTTCACTGCACTGAGTGCCAACATTAACTTTTACGACATGCGTGCTTCAGGACAAATCATCCTGCAGCCGTTTTTCATACAGTATTTCGGGATACAAGTTTGTGAGAACTTGTTTACCGACCCTGGATTTATAGAGTGGCTTCATTCCACCAAATTTGATCTAGTCATTATGGACGGCTTGTTTAACGAATGCGGCTACGGAATCGCACATGTACATGGAGCCAAAACAATTTATTTTAGTATTTCCACCGTTCTACCTTGGGTGGTAGATGGTTTGGGATTTCCGGATGAGACAAGCTCCATTCCAGATCCAATGTTACCCTTTCCCCAAGAAAGAAGCTTTCTCCAGCGAGTGCAAACTGCGATAATGCCTATACTTTTCAGACTCTTTAGACAATACTATTATTTCCCATCGCTTCAGAGAATCACGAAGGAAGGACTGAAGCAACCGGATTTCCCGAGCTATGCTGAGCTCGAGAGAAATACTAGCCTAGTCATGCTGAATACACATGTGGCGCAGGAATATCCAAGGTCACTTCCTACCAATGTAGTTCCTGTTGGTGGAATCTCCTGGGTTTATAAAAAGAAGCCTATACCAAAAGTATAAATGTTCATGATTTAGCGATCTGGTCTTTTTTTAATTGTGTCTAACTTCATATTGTGATTTTGATTTACAGAAAATCGAAGATTTTATTAATGAAGGAAAAGAAGGTTTTGTTTACATTAGCTTCGGCTCGTTCATAGATTTCCTCACGTTTCCCAAAGATGTCCAGCAACAATTCATTAATGCCGTCAAGCAGTTTCCTCACCTTCAGTTTATCTGGAAGCTGAACAAAACACCAGAGAATTTGCCGAAAAATTTCTTCGTAGATAAATGGATGCCACAGCAAGAGCTGCTTCGTAAGTTTGGACTTGCTTCATGATATAAAATACAATGAAAAACTAGAAATGCTTTGTTAACAATTTACATATTGATCATAGTTCACCCTAAAATCCGAGCTTTCGTCACACATTCTGGAATTGGAGGAGTGAATGAAGCAATTTACAGTTCAGTTCCGATGATATGCTTTCCCATATTTACGGAACAAGATTATAACGCCTTCCTCGTCCAAAAGAAGGGATTTGGGATAAAAATGGAGATCACCGCGTTGTCCGAAGTTGATATGGTGAATGCGTTGAATGAAGTCATGACAAATACATCGTGAGTGAGCAAAGTTTATTAAATACCTAAACACAAACCAACTTAACTACATTTACTCAGCTTCTCTGGTTTTATCTACAGCTATCGCACAAATATGAAGAAAGTCACAAAGCAGTTCCTAGACAGGCCTTTGAAGCCCTTGGAGACTGCACTTTGGTGGACGGAGTACGTTCTTAGGCACGAGAGCACCGACTTCCTCCGCCCACTGAATGTTGACCAGTCTTGGTGGGAGAAGAGGCAATTGGATGTGTGGCTTTTTGTTTTCGTATTGTTCCTTTCCGGTAACATCCTCAGTTTGTACGTGAGTTACAGAGTTATCAAGAGATGTTTCAAATGCGGTAAAAGTATTGGTTCAGCTAAGCTTCAGAAAAAGGGGAAGAAGCAAAAGGAAAATTGAAAATAATTTGTAATTGTAGCTTATATTTTGTTGGGATTGAAATAAAACAGATAAATCTAAATCAAGTCGACAATATTTTAAGTAATCGTTTAATAGTTTATTTTACTACCTAATACCAGGTTGTCACTGCACAGAAGCTTGTAATCATCAAAACTTAAAACTATATAAGCATTAATTGAAATTGGTATGTACCGAGGTGGGATGGGAAGAAAATCACTTTGCATAGGATGGCTACTGGGGCTACTTGAAAATTTTGAGATTTCATCTCAGCATGGAAAGTACCACCAATATTATTTATGATTAGAATGACTTCGCCATTAGAACTTAAGGTTATTGCATAAGTAAAGCTATTTTCTTTTAAAAAGCTGCACTGGGATGTGAAGTGGAGTACTCTTGACTCTTCCCTGAAACTAGCTGCTTTTGGGCTTCCGTTCGTTACTTACATTGCTCTGGGCAAATGCAGAGGGCACTTAACTATCTCTCAATCAGCTGAATTACACGTTGATCTAAAATATTATTTTTTAGCGGTGATTTAATTATTGAAACTTAGAGCTAGTTGATTAAATGGTATATTTATTTCAATTCCAGTTTTAATTTCCCATTCCCATAATTTTTAATTTATACTCATCGGAGGATTTTGTTTGAGCTTGAAGACTTCTTGCCTTTCCGACAATTCCAATACAACGAATGAAATGCTGGAATTATTTTGCTCAATCTTCAGGACGTTGATCGCATGATCGCCATGGCTTTTGAGGGTTGATGGCGAAAAGAGCTTCTCATTTTGCATCTTATTAAATTAATGCGGTAGTAAAACTGCGATCTCCCTTTTTAAACATTTTTCCCCTTCATTTCTTATGCCAGGTCTTTTAAAAAGATGATACGGATGTGCTTTTGGTGAGTAGAAGCTTCTTGTGAGCTATTTAAATTCAAACTTTTCATAGAGATGGATCAATGGTACATGGAAAACAAATGTACCGTTTTTGAATATAAATGTTCCAGTATTGCATTTCCTGGCAAATGTCTAACATATTTCCGAACTTTTGAAATCCGACGACTTTGATTTCTGTTTGCACTTCTCTTGTCATGTCCGATTCAAAAATTTTGTGCATTAGCAACTCCCAGTCCATGTTTACGCGGCCGAATTCAAAATCAAAAGAATTGATTAGTTCTTTGTCTTTAACTTCGATATTATTCACTTTCTACATTTTCTTACTTCGCCCCAAAAAAGCACACAGGTTTTTGCATTTTTTTCTCTTCTCGTTTTCCGTAATCCATCTACGCAATGCAATGCATAAAAACAGCCAAAGCGAAATAATGAGTCATTTCTTCTTCTTGTCTTGTCATCAAAGTCCTATACTGCCCCGTTATCCCGTATCTTTTACATGCATACATAGCTCTTGTAGACATGGGCCGCGTCAGAGTCAGCTCAAATTTGCGACTCGAGCTATGATATTTTTGTTTTGGTATTGACACAATACGGTTAGAGTTCAAATACCTGTCACATTTATGTACTATGCAATTTTTTAAATTTTGATTTACAGTAAAATCTCCACCTGGTTAATAATTGTGATCACCTACCATTTCGGGTCTGTGTTTCTGGTTTTTGGGAGGTGATAAATTTGTGAAGTTTTCGCTGTAAAAAGATCAATTAATCCTATACGTAGTCAGTCTGTTTGTAGTGCGTCAAGTTAATCCTTATTACGAAAAGGTAGCTTTATTATAATTACATTTTTAACTCATAATTATTCAAGCCAATTTGTCCTGAAACCACCAGATCTCTTTTTGCCCCTTATAAGTTATGCTACCGAGTAATTATCCTCAATCAGCTGGTGTGCTTAATTAAAAGTTACGAAAAGATTCTTTTCATGCTTCAGATAGTCTCTCGGCCTCGTAATTTCACAATGGTTCGGAACTACAAACGCAAGACTGAGGACCGGTGGTGTCAGGACGACATTATCGAAGCACTTAGATGTATTAAAGCCGGGGAAATGAAGTTGCCGGAAGCAGCAAGGAGGTTTGGAATGTCAAGGGCCACTTTGTACAGGCATTATGCAAGCTTAGAGGCGAACGGATTTGAGCTTGAACGTCACCGAAACTCGGTTCGGTCTTGTGGAGGAAATTCAGTCCTCTCCAAGATGGAAGAGGGTGTTCTCGAAAATGTGATTTTGAACTTGAGGGGAAATGGGCAAATAATTACCGCACAGGATATAAAACGTATCTGTTTCGAGTACTGCCACAACCACGGAGTCCAAAATAAGTTCAATGAAGACAAACGAACGGCGAGCGATGATTGGTATTATGGATTCTTGAAGCGTCATCCCAAATTGATTGTTAAAAAGGAAAGCAAGATCACACCTAAAAGAACCAGTTCGAGTGATGAAGCGGAATCATTGGATAACGCTAAAGGTGACTAGTAATTCTAGGCTTAATTTTAATTAATTCATATTGTAGGTTTTCAAAAGTTAAAAACATGCACAATTCATTTTTTAAAATTTACTCCTTTCAGCTGTAGAATCATGTTCAAAGCGTAAACCTTCCACTAGGAATAGCCCTAAAACAAAAACCAAAGGCGCCACAACCACCAGAGAATATCCATCACCAATTGATTCCCAACCACCGGTTTTGGATGCAGCAATCGAAGACGAGGTTGTATTTAAAGACGAAGCCCCCGTCCTGTCGCTGGGAGTTGAGCTGGCGTTACCTTAGATTTAGAAAGCCTAGTTAAAAACAGCATCCTATTCTGAAGTTTTTTTTACTGTGAAGGTTAAAGGTGAAGAAAACAGAAAAAAAAAGAAATCGTGCAGATTATATTAAATAATAAAACTGTTGTAGACATTAAAATACTATACCTACAAAGACTTTTGTAATCTTAATATTCCTAAGAAGTAATTTCATTGGACCGCTCAGAATGGAATTTAAATGTACATGATAAGATCATTAATGTATCATGTATCATTAATCAGCATGTGGAGCGTTAATGATGCGGGACAAAACAAAACGAGTAAAACAAAAGCATTACCACTGTTTCCATTTATTAAAATTCGTTAAAAAATGTTTTTAGATGAGTGTAGGATGTTTCTACTTCCAATAATGAATGATATGTCTCACAAATACTTTAAAAAACTATTCATATAATTATCATATGAAGATTGAAATTGAAATGTTACGAAAGGATAAATTCAAATACAATGTCGTATGGTTGATTATTGATTTTTTTCATAGGAGTTTGTACAACATATACATTTTCACACACTAACAAATTCATAAACTTTAACAAATTTTCAGCACATTTTCTTAAGTTTTAGGGTTAACTTGTTCCGCATCATTTCCAAGTACTTAGAGCTCATCTACAAAAAAATTATTTGCGATTTTAAACATATTAAACACTTAGAAAAGATGCTAAAATATGAATACAAGTTAAACTTTTTTAATACTAATCATATTAAATTATACTACTAAATATGACTAAGAGCCAATACTTACCAAAGAAATGTTCATGTAGAGTTGGAGTTCGCGCAAATTATCCATTCTCAGAAAGATGAAACGAGCAGAGAAATCCGTTAAGTTGAAGTCAGTGTCGGAGTAAGAGTCTTTAAGTACCAGCTTCTTGAGCTCTGCAAATCAAATGTTAAATTCAAGTTAAAATCTAAACTGGATTCATGAATAACATTAAAATTAATAAATTGGTTAGACTTACGCCTCATGTTGGCAATAGAAGGTCTCTTCTGATACTTGACGAAATTGATCGGATTGAAGTTTCGTTGCTTCATAATTCGGCGGCAGTCTGCTGCATCAACTCCACTTAAAAGCGAATCTAGATTAATCTCGTCTTCAAACAGGAATTCAAAAC
>JAANSQ010001241.1:0-15974 GCA_036850885.1 Lepidocyrtinus dapeste
GTTGCGAAATTGGAAAACAGATGTGTCTTACTTTTGCTGCTTTGCCTCTGCAACAGGAAGAGTAGGAACAAAGACTGAAATTTTATTTGTGCCAGTAAAATCTTAAGACTGCTTTTGATTCCGTTCTGTTTGTCTCTTGGAATCGGGTGACATAAACATATATCTCGTTACACCAGTAGAACAAAAGGAGCCAAAAGTCGTCTTATATATAACTTTAGTTGATTTCGGATCCGAAGGTATGTTCAAGTATTCTTTTCATATTTTACCCTTAAGCAATACTCAAATATTTATACTAACAAAAAGACATCAACATAATTCATAAATTGCAAAACTTTCCATAAATCCGCTTGCATTCAAAATGTGACGACATATGTTCATAGTCATAAAATTTTGGTCCATTTTATCACGCATAACCATAATCAGATCAAGTGATACAGGGAGAAATTCAGATTTGGCATAAATATTACTGGATTGGTATTATTACATTGCATTAAAATATAACCAAACTGAACCGACCTTCACCAACAGTTTTTCGCAAACAGATGTAATCCATTATCAATCTCTTAGCGATTATTGAAAGCGTAAACGATGCTTTAGGGAAATAGTCACTCTTAGTATTTGAAAGGAACCAATGTTACAGTTATTTGTAGCGTTTGCGTGTGTCAGATTTTTTTTAGCGAAAGGGATAAATAATCATCTGGAAAATATATGAGTTGACAGCAGTACGGAACGCAAACACGCTAACGAGAGATCCTAAGCAAAACATAAACAAACCCGGTAGCCCTAGTCCTTTCCCAGAAACAAAGCAAAATACCATTTAGTCCGAGTCGAAAACATGAGCAACAGCTAAAGCTTAGCTAAACTCTCCCTTTTAGTCACATTAGCTTCAGATTATAAAAAAAAACTTTCATGACATTTCAGAAGGACAGAGCAGAGCTGAGTCAGCCAGAAGTCGTTAAAGCGTTCTTTGTTCGTTGGCGTAAGCTTGTGGAAGCTGCAAAAAATTTCCAAAACAGGTTTCTGGATTAGCAAAATCATTTGACTGTGTTCGTTGCAAAAAGTAATGAATGGTTGATAAGCTAATAGCTACAATTGTCTGGAACCGTTTTTCAATTTTCTTGACTTGCTTCATATTATGCAACAGAATCATATTTTTTTCTCAATCGTACATCGTAATCGTAAACACAATTACGTGCTTTTGTCCGTTTACGTCGTGTTAAAAATAGGCGTGACGAAATGGTTAATTTAATGAAACGCTTTAATCTTGCAAATTTTCCGTTGCATCACACCGCCTAAGAAATGTTAATTAAAAGAGATTAGAAAATTTAACGTCTTGTCAAAACATTTGTTTTAATGTTTCATAGCGTCTTAATTAATTGAGTGATGATGTATTGTTTTTTATTTACGGCTTAATTCCTATGAAAAATTGAGAATTTCCGGCGTCCTAAATAATCTAATTTAGTTTACTTAGCTTTACAGATATTAATAATTTTAAAGGAGGGAGGACTACAGAGGTTAAATTGGAAAAGGGCTAAAAATAAACTATTTACTCAGCACAAGCCTAGCCGTAAATTAAATTTGCGTCATTTGCAAAGGTCATGTAGTGACTAATCAAGGTCCGTAACATTAACTGGAAACTAGGCTTGAATCACTTTAAATATTCTAAAGGCGTAATATTGAAATAAGGGGGATTTTGAGAATTTTGCTAGTACAAGTAGGTGTAGGGTAATATCTTGCTAGAGAATATACGTGAGTACTATAGCAATGTCATCCATACCAAAACAAGGTGAAACGACGCAATGACCTGAATCTGCGTTTTGCTTTTGTTTCAGTTTGCAGTAAAATAAAAGCGTGCGAGATTTAATGTTACCCGTTCACAAAAAATATTTAGGTGTATGTATGCGATGAATGTATGCTTTTCGACATTCCAATTTTTTGCAATCTCTTTCTTGACTTTACTGCCAGACAGCATGTTGCCAATTGCCAATCACAGTAGCGCAAAACTAACAACACATGCCATACTAAACTTCATGGGATATAGCCCACAAGGAAAGTCCGGACGAAGTGTAAATTTTGGGGAACTTTGAGGGATTCTGCAAATATGAATTCGATAACCTATATTTAAAACTATATGTATAACTTGCCAAGGAAACCAAATTTTGGGTAATTATTTTGTAACGAAGACGCATATTTTAAGTAAATACGAGCATAAGCTGACTCTTTCAGTCAAATGCATGCAATATAGAATGTCAAGCGACAGACGAGTTTTCGTCTTGTTGACAGGCGAAGTATACATTTTGAAGCGTCCATCATGTTTCAGATTTAAAAAATTTTTCAAACTTCCTTAAAAGTTAAACTTCCTCCAGCCTTTCCTTGTAAGTTGAAAAAAAGTTGAATTGAGTATGAACCAATTCCCTTGTTCTCTTCTCAGCTTCTAAATAGATGAGCTGTTTTCTTAGGTACTAATATTACTATCGGCATTCCAATAATATCTGCTTTTTTGACCATGACTATTTAGTCCTCAACTGCTCAACATTCATTTCTCCATCCTAATGGTTCTTTTGTCCTTCCATTGTCATTTTTTGGCAATAGCTCGATTTGTATCTCAAAACTAAACTTGTTTCTAGAATCTGGAGACAGTATGGAAAGAAGCTTAAAAAAATGTTGAAATTGTCTAAAATTTGGACTTTTGTAGGGTGTATAAGCAGTCGTATTTTTATTATAGTTCTGCGCGCCAACATTTGCATACATTTTGCAGACATTTTTTCCTTTCCTAATCTTAATTTTATAAGTCTCATTGAGCATACAAAAGCTGTTTCACTTCATACCTTCATCCATACATAGTAATACTTTGTGTTTTTTTTTCGTACAAAGTAACATTCTTGAACGGAATCATTCTTTCCAAGGCTTTCCACTTCACAATTTACAGTCGGGAACGTCAACACAATTCTTACAAAACTAACAATGAGATGGATGGACGGATAAGAGGATTGCTTCGGGATTGCTCCTGCATTCTAATCATTATTTATTATATTAAGTCCAATACCTACTTAAAAAGTTGAACTGTACGAACAGGAATATTAGGTTATTCCACTTATCATTCCTTGATTTATTGATATTTTCTGCTTGTTGTTTGCAACTCAAACCTAAGCTTGAGTTGCGGTTCACTCTGGATAAAAATCATGTACAAACTGATAACCATTTATACTTCGACTTTGAACGTGATGAGCATTTTCAGTACGAGATTAAGCTTCTGAAACAAACGGTATCGCACCATATCACACATAATATTTAGTTTAAAAACCTTCGTTTCGCATATCTGCAAGATGACAATGACATGATCATAATCATGATCATACATAGATGTGGGCTGTTTGGGGTTTGGGTGTTTACTCGTTCCATCATGGAACTAAACACTTTCTCATAATATTAAATAAAAAATAGATTATACTGACTCGCTGAAAACCTAAATTAGCTCACTTTGAGATTTCAGATTAACGTCAATTTATTTTAAGGTGTATCAGCAATCGGCTCTAGTTGTTTGGCGTAAAAGTTCTGAATTTTTCATCATGTAGATACCGCCCTCATTAAAAATAGTTTTCAGTAAATGGGGAGAAAAGAAAATAAAAGGAACTTAAAGTTACCAGGAGTCCCCTTATGTTGCATCAACGTTTTTATCATGTAGATACCGCCCTCATTAAAAATAGTTTTCAGTAAATGGGGAGAAAATTAAGTACAAAAATGAACTTGAGTCTTCATGATGAAAAGATGAATGATGTGATCGACGTATAAGACATAAATGTCATTTCCAAGCACTTAAAAATAAAAAAACAGGTCTATAACTCATGTCCTCATCGTATTAAGTCACGTAATCATATGAAGCAAGGTGGCTTATCCAGTATCTACTAGAATGCCCGGCTTATAGCGTAAGAAGAGTCCAAGGAGGTCTAGATTACATGGATTTTAGTTCATATAGGCTATTAGAGGGCAAAGTTAGTTCTCTGACGCTATATAGTATGTATGTAAGTAAAAGAAAGATTCAGGTTTAATCTGAGATAATTAAGATAAGCCTAAATTAATTTTTAAATTTATTTTACCAAAGTGATTATGATGATAAATGACATTTGCCCTTAGCTATATATTGACATTTGGTGATATAATGTCAACATAAGTATCATTTGATACGTAGTAATTAAAATTATACATCTTTTCATTCTCTTGCTCCTTTTTCGATGCTATATACGCTGCTACGGCTGCGTGATTAAAGTAAGCTCATTACGTTGTACTTCATTTCATGCCAGCCTGCTTGGTGTCTAAAAGTCAAAGAAGCTTTGATATGTCAATGTTAGTCAACCTTGTTCCAAACTGGAAATCCGTCTATCTATAACGTCTATAGAATCCTTTGGAATATCCCACCCATAAACATAGTTTACTACTTTTATAAATGCAAAATCTGCTTTTTAGTTTGTAGTGTTTGCAGTTTTTTTCAACTCTCGACACTTTACGTAAACATCATTAGAGCAGCGATCTGGCTTACTTTTTCACTCAATTAGAAATTATGGCTGGTTTAGACCCACTTATCTTATAAAAAAAAACTACGTAATATTTCCTCTTTTTTAAAGAAAATCTTGTACTCTTCGATACACACGAAATCCTTAGTAACTATTTTCTAAAGTCATGGCTTCAAAATTGATTTTAAACTTGAAAGGAATCGTAAGTTTATGTAGCTGTCAAGAGCATGATTTTTTCCGTGAAGCCTGTGCTAATGCCTGTTATCTAACAAGTATGCTCCCATTAAGATAAGATTTTGCGAGAAAAACAACAATGCTATTAGTATTGAAGGTGGAATGATCAGATCAGCGATCTTCGGCACATATCCATTGGACTAAAGTCAAAGTCATTACACGTTTCCATAATTTCCCCGAGACTCTAGAAGAAATATTTAGCCACGCCGGATAATATCTTCGCATCACGACTCCAACTCGTTCCAAACTAAAAGCTCCATAGGGAACTAAAGTTTTGTAAGTTTGTCATCATGTCATGTCACGTCTACAAGTTATATATTATTTTGTCCTCCAATGAAACCCCAGACATTACATGGCCTACCAAGATGATATCATTTTGAAAAGGACAATAAAGCAGTCACCAGTAGTGGGCAGAGTGATGCAAAATATCTAAACAAAATTGCAATTGGGAAACCCATAAAGAATCGAATAAAGTGAGAAAACACACTTTCAGGAAAAAAATACTGACACTATAAAGGAAAAGATAAATATATTCTGCAACTGCGAAATTTTCATTTCAAGGCAATATGGATATAGAGAGGGAGGAATGAACATGGGCGACTGTCGAAGGTGACCATGCCAGCTAAATTCTGAACGATTTCGAACTGCACGATTTACTACGATTCGCTACTATACTTTTAGGTTTGGGTATCAACCCTTTATTTCCATATTATTTTCATATTCGCTTAAATTTGATTACGTTGGAAAGAAAAGAGTGTTAAATCCCCTAGTAGACGTGAAATGCTTTATGTTTTAGCTTATTCGATATTATTTAAGAAAGAAGTAAAAACAGCGTTTGCCACCTGCCACTCGTTTTTTATGGGGATTCTAGTCAGGCATATGGTAGAAAGAAAAAAAAAGAAAAAATATTTATGGATTCGACATCATGTAACATTATTGTTGTTTTGTCGACGGGATATGCTTCAAATGCCGCATGTAAACTGATTATATTGTTCCTGGCTGGGCTCCAAAACTTAACTGAGTTAACTTCAAAGTATGAGTTGATCTTTGAGTATTACGAAACCAACATTTTTTTTGTTGGTGTTGATACTTAACACCAAAAACCCATCCCTAATTTAAGTCAAGAATAGGCCTGATCTTTAAAAATGCAAGTTTCCATTAAGGTAGTGTATAATTAACTTGATGAAAGAAGATCCACCGTGTATTTATGGTAACCATCGAAGTTTCTCGTTTTTGCTGGAACACTTTCGCATCTTCTCTTCTGCATTTTAATTAATAAATGTCCTTGCTATCAGTATAGTTAAACAGAGATTTACTACTTTCCCTCTACGGCTGCTACAACACAGTCTTTTGTTAGTGTCCATTTAACTGAATTAATTATGTGTTTGGTTGGCGTCACTGAGAGTGCAGCAAACCAGCAGTGATACTTTTTTTCATGATTTTTATATTATCGTCGTGATAATAGTCTTGCACGTGTGATCTTATTACACTACATGAAATGCAGTATTAACCGGATGCTTCCGGATATGTTTGTTTGCATAACAGAAATTGGCTGACCGTTCATTACCATTAGGAACATGTCATCAAGACCATTAGGAAAATTACTTTAATGAAAAGTATTTATAGCACGTAGTCTATATGTTTACTTTTATGCAGGTCAATCATACACCCCAAAAGTTTGACAGAGTGAAATTTTCATGATGACTTTGACTTAACAGTGCTTTGCTTATGAATAATCTTGAAAGCTACTTAGTTATACAAATAATAATCAAATGTAGAAAAAATCTTGATTCATTGTGGTGCCATTGTGACTCCTTACTAATCTGTAGATATGGTAAAACCAATGTAATAGAACGTGATTTAATTATTATCTGGGGGATGTTGAGAAGAGTAAGAAAAGAAGATGGTGGTATTTTCAACTATCAGTATTTCTTTTACTATAAACGCAAAATCAAATTTTACTAGTGAATTTGAATATTACGCACCAAAACTCAATATGACTTGCGGTACTCAAATCGCAAGGGAGGGGGAAATGTTTATCTTGGTTTAATCAGCTGATGTATAGCGAAATGTACTCAAAAAATTAAGTTAAATATTAACCATGATTATAACCGTTAATTTGAGTACCATGAGTTCATCCAAATACTGAACTGCAGTTTTCGCAGACTTTATTGCGGTCCAAACATTTTCTTAGGTCTGGTTCCGAAACGTAATACTATTTAGTCTTGGAGGGAGTCTGTAGATATTTTAGATGCAGCAGCTTCCTCAGGTTTAGTATATCTTTTGGTTTTTTGCTCAAGTGTATTTTAAGTCATAGGTAGGTACCTTCTTGACGTTTTATGGACCTGCGTTTACGATCTAAATTTAATTGAGTGCTGATAGCGTTCCATCAGAGCCACTCCTTTAACAGATGAAGACACCACGATAAAATCATGTCAGCCTTCAGTGTACGTAATTACATAAAGTGTCAACTATTTGTTTCATTAGCAACCTTTAACTTATATTCGATACCATCTAATTTATTCGGGTAGTAAAATATTGCTAACTAGAGCATAAATCAACTCTACACAGAAAACATATAGCGAAGTTTGTTGTTCTTCTTTTCATCGTTTGATCCAAGCGTTAGTTTTGACTCCAGGAATTTTACCTACCTTTGAAGTTAAAATGATACAAATAAAAAAGAGCCAAAGCAAACAAAAGTGTCAGTTGTTATTTGTTTGTGAATCGTTATTAGTTTTTCTTTCTAAGAGCTGGTAAAAATAGGCACTTTATGCTAAATTATTGTACGGTTTTATTCAGATCAAGGAGCGACTCTATAGGTATGTATTCAATGTTTTTATGCAAAACAAACACTAAACCGACCTTACCATACCAGTTGCTTTATCCAGCCAAACTTAATTATTTCATTAGACTATCTTACTTTCCAAGAATTCATTTCCATTTGTGTCTACACATAGCTCCAGCAAAAGAATCTATTGGATTTGAACGTAGCAAAGCCGGCAAATTACTCCAGTCTAATACGCACAAACAAATTGTTTTTTTAGTAAGTGCCCCATTTATCAGGGTAATTAATTGGCGTGAATTAAAGCGAATGTCTACTTCTTGGGAAGTAATCAAAGAATCCAGAACGGTAAACACAAATTTTCGACATAAGCGTTTGATTTGGCGTTTGAGCATACAGCTATTCAGCCAAGGTTAGCCATGTGCAATAATTGCTTTCGTGGAAGACACTTAACCAGATATTATGGCATGCATATTGGAGCTTAATATACTCAGATAAATTTTATGTTGTGGTTTGATAAGCCCAAAACTGACACAGAACTGGTAGCATAATATCCATTTCTGGGGAACTTGCAGTTGTAGTCTCAGGTACGGTTGCCAAGTGGGGCATTATGCCTTTATGCTTAAGTGCTAGTACTGCTTTAGTATTATGCTAAAACTTTTTAATTGAATAGGACTAGAGGAACCTGCGTCATCAAGAGTCAACTTGAAAATCACCAGTACAACTTCAAGTTTCCACATTTGGAATTCATGAAAGAATTTTTTTATTCCTTCTAAAATCATATGCATAAAGTTTTTATCATGCTATAAGCAAAAATGTCACTATATTTATGCATATTTTGCATCTAACACAAATGGCATTGAGAAATTGAGTAATTTCCTTTTATTGGTCTCCGCGAAGGTTATTATAAGTTTGGAAACGCTATTCTCAATTGTTTATTTGAGGCTGAGTTTCATCATGTCAAAATATTTTTTGATTGTGTTTACTCCTCAAAGTATTTTTTATATCAAGTGGAGATGTACATAGTCGATCTGTTTACCTGCTACGTCTTGTTTAAACTTTAGGGAGTTACGAATTCTCAATCCTAGAGTGTGGAACGTTACAGAATATTAAAAGAATGTCTTATTAGTCATCTTATAAAAACTGTGTCCTTGGATCTTACAATTTCGCCATTTAACTCGTGAAAAGTGATTAAAACTTTTTTTATTGCTTTTTAGTTCCGAAATTAAGCAATGGTTAAAAAAACTTAAATGTGATTACTGATTAGATTTGATATAAAACGTCATTTGTATCGATTAGGAAACTGTGTGGATGAAACGTAAGTAATCTACAAAATCCTATTAGTTAATAACTAGCTTTAACCCTCTTATTTTTTATCACTGATTAAGTAAATTAAGCATGCTCGAGCATATCGTGAAAACGTCAACTTCAGGGTTAAATTAACTTCATTTTTTTCCTTCTTCAGTTTACTCAAGACACAATATGGTAGTAGACGAACTTCTACACAATGAAATAAAATGAAGAAGCTTCCTCTATAGAATACATCAAAACTATATAAATTACTTCACTCACCAGTTTCCTTTTTCATGTAATTTTTTTTTCTAGATTCCATAGTCATATGATCAGATCATAGTTTCGGGAGAGAAGCCAGCTTTTTATTTGAGGCGAAGGACAACCTGTTATAATCTCACTGGGCTAGACTAAGAACGAGATACCGGAGGAGATTGAATGACGAGTCATATTTAGTCTACTCCTCTAGACGAAAAAGGTACGCAAAGTTCTTTATCATTTTGTAAACTGCTGCTACACAAATAATAGATTTAAAGTGGCAGTTGTACCCTAAGTCCTTAAAAAACTGATTGAGGTATTCCTGAATTGAATATCGTTATTACAGACTTTGCGCTTGAGGATCAACGTCATTTTTCTTACAGGCGAGCGCAATTGAGCGTTTTTTGTATGGAGAGGGTTTGTACAAGTGCATTTGCATGAGATTGAATTCCCTTATCAGTTTAAATCTACTAAGGAATAGAAAAAAAAATAGCTGGTTTCCAGTCTGACTTCCATTTACAAAACGGAAAGTAAATAGTAAATTATAGGAAGTATTATATGTGCTTTGCATTTGCTGAATGAATTTATTGGTGGGGGTATGCATGAGCTAATCTCTTGCTGTAAAAGGGTTACTTGGCTACGACGCAGAAAGGGGTATATGAAGTAAACAAGCTCCTTGATAAATTGATAGTGGTCGTGTGAGATGACAACACTATAATTTGTCTAGTTTCTGACCTATTCAGCCCTCATTGTTGTGGCTTAGCGAGACATGGCGCTACATAAGGTAGTGTGGTAGCATGTATCGGAGGAGTAATTTTTTCTCTGTTGGGGAAGAAGTGCTTAGATTAAGGGAAATGCCTTGTAGATCCACTCTCGTCATCAATACTCATGTACCTATATCCCCTCTGTACTCATTCATGGTCACATCTTGGTTACTTGTTACAGCGAACGTTATACGTATATTTTCCGCTGATGAAGGGTAGTAGATGAAAAAACTTTTTTATTATTGCGCATTCCGTTTTTGCAACTTTCCAAGTCCAAGGTTCTTTGGTACTGTTTGTGTTATCTTGTTTTGATGCAGTGGGTTTTGATGGACTGTAAAATTTGATGACGGAATGCGCCTATCGTATCATCCAGCTCATTGTTTTCGGCTGTCAGTGAAAATACTTAAATACAAAGAGACCGAAATGAACGTGACTCTTTCTTCACAACTCCAGATATGGCAAAAGCATAACAGTAAAGATTTTATTGTTATTTTTGTAGCTCGTTAAGTTCATGTTCAAGGGAATCATCAGCGAAAGATGTTATGAAGCAATTGTATACTAATATCAGTGCTGTAATGGTTATCACATTCATTTTCTGGATCAGTTGGTTACAATTAGACAATGAAGAAATCCACCGAAAAAACCTTCTAGGGAAGGCTATTCCTAAAATTAACCGAAAAATGATAAGCATAGCGTGGTACTGGCGATATAGACATTAATTGTGCCCGTAGGTATCATAATATTCTTCGGAGACTTGAAGCTTTTTCCTGACATTCTTAGGAAACGTTAAGTAAGTGATGATCCAGTTTGATGATTATTTTCAGGTCATAACTTTGCAAAAAGGTGGCTGATAGACTAGTGTTATATTGATTTTTACAAAGGAGGACATGAACTACCCTCGATAGAATATAATACGTGCATATTTCCCTCTTGGAGAAAGACACGACATTTTATTTCGATTTGTGGATCTGCCTACATGTCTAATGCAATTTTTGTACTTGAGCTACATCTTCTTGTTCGTCTGTGTCTAAACACGCTGTTACTCTGAATGACTTTTAGCAAGGACAAGCGGTCCATAGGCGAAATCCTTTTTCTCCTACGCTTCTGGAAAATAGCGACGGAAATGGAAAATTATCTTTGAGTCTGTATACTACGTAGAATTTTTTCCTTTTCTCAGTTCAAACAAAGTTTTTATGGGGCTTTGCTTAACTTGTAAAAATAGTGGAGGGGTTTTCCTTTCTATTTTATTTGAGTCAACCTACAATACTACTGTTGGAGAAAGGAAGGGTGTGTTTGTAAAACATTGTTGGAGGGACTTCACAAGGAATACTGAAGATTCCTATTTTGTTTCCATTTTCTCCTATTTTCCTTTCAGCTTGTCCAGAAGGTACACTTTTTTCGATCCCTTTTTTTCCTCTAAAATGTAAAATATGAGAACCGGTAGCTTATAAACGTTGAAGGAAAAAGGGTATGGTGATGGCATTTAACGTACTTGGAGTAAAGAACGTTTCGTGATGATGATTGAAGCTCAAGGAAGGCTACTCCCGTAGCTCCTATAGAAGCCGTGGGATGTGCTAGTCCTATATAATGCGACAGACTTGAGCGCTCGCTGATTACAATTGTAAGTACAGCGTCTCGTTTTTTACGTCGTAGAACATGGAAGAAAGAAAGAAGCTCGGTGTTCTTGTAAGCATTTTGCAAGAGCAGTAATAATATGTCACTGCTCATTAAAGCCCTTTCGCAATGTAATACTCGGTGAAGCAAAGTGACTGAAGCAGGAAATTAAAACGGAAGCAAAGGCGATGTTTACGTATCAAACGTTTCAATTAAATAAATCCTGGATAAATTTCAGTGTGGCTCACTGGGTGTATTAAGTTTCTTCATGAACTTTCCCGACTAGACAAATGATCACTTGTCGGGATAAAGTATATATCAAATATATCGACATCGTCTAGCACTTCTAATACAAGAAATTCACTGCTACGAAAAAAATGTCTTTGAATTTTGTCTTAGAAGGCAGACGGTAAACAAACTCAAATTTGATTAGCTTTACCTGTATTTATTACCTGAGTCTCAAAAGAAAATTATTCTATTGAGCAGGAAAAGTGCATCCACACACACACACACACACACAAAAGATATAAAACTATTAGGAAGGCTACCACCGACTTCAATGTTCCTGCATAAACTATGTATCCAATTATTTAGGAATTTTTCGCAAAAGTAAAAAGCGTTACTGAAAACTACCCTAAGTTTTCTAGAATCCAAGGAAATGGTGGAGATAAATAATGATGAGGATGTCCTATTTTCACTACGTGATAACGCATATATCTTTCTATTCATGTAGCAAAATATCCTGTAGCCTCGTTAGATAATATTTCGAGAGTATTATGTCTTGGCTTTTGTGATTAAAATGGTGATGTCATGACGCAATGCGTACGCTTCCGTGTTTACTTCCCCGAAAGGGGAAATACAGGGTACCCCCTAGTTAATCTCGAATTTCTACTCTGTCAAATCTCCCCAGTCCCCACAAAAACAATTCCAGGAGTACATAGCATATAATTTGTGCTCTTAAGCAAAACAAGATTCATGGAATTTTCTTCATCTTTGCTTCATTTAAAGTTAGAAAAAAAATTTGGTGTATGTCTCAAAAAGAGCTAGGGAGATTTTTTAGCAATCAGTTGTGCGCCAAGATTAATCCAGACTTTTTATTCCTCACCAGTCTCTGGATGTTCCTGCAGCGAATTGCATTTTTAGTTTAGTGTTTGTGCATCCTCTTGGCAAATGATGATGAATACGATATGATGCACCTAATGCTATAGAAATACGTATACCAAAAGTGGATCCAATGAAACATATCGTCTCCAAAATATAAAAGGTATTCAATCACATTCGATAGTTCATGCTGGTTTACCTTTTTGCATCAGTATTAGATTGACATTTAGCTCGTCCTATTACTCTATTGAGATGAGACAGCTCATTTTTTTTCTGAAGTGATGTTGCCTTTCTTGGTTATTATTATGATAATGAGCTCGACCAACATGGTACAATCCCAAATCTTTCGGTTGGTTCGCTCCCAGGACATTATCTTGAGGATGATGAAATTGGCTACGTGCGTAAAATTATTTTGTTTGATAAGCTTTCATATTGAATCCAACTCTTAGTACCCATCCATACATTCAGTATGCATATTAATACTCCTATAAATTCTAATATTTAATTGATTTTTATTTACCTAAGTGTATTGCTAATGATGTATTGAAACATAAAATTTTCATATCACTCTAACGTCAAATAGTCTTTAGTATTGTCTTACGTCTTACAGCATCTGAATAAAGGGACATAAAGACAGGTTCAACCTTGGACGAACTTCTTGAGGTAATTTTCCATTGAGTAATCTCGCTTTATTCCCTTTCCACACAAAGGGTGACAAAAGAACAAATCCTTTTTTCAATTACTTGTATGATCATTAATCGTACTATAACTATAACAAAACACCCATATAAATCTGTGTTTAGTTAACATTCCACAAGAGTGTAATATGCGTCTTGAAAGAAAAAGTACTTGTTTGCTTAAATGAAGTATGACGGAGAGAGTTTTTCTTGTGAAGTTATATGCAAAATGCGTATTTCATATATAGTAGACAGTATATAATCTCCTTCTCAGTTTCAGTTTCTTTAATTGAGCTTAATTTTTATGTGTCATTCCTCCCTACAAACTATACCTACTTTTCTTTTCATTCACACTCTCCCATTTTAACCGTCTTTATAATTCTTTCTAAAGCGTACAAACACGGTAATTTTGTGCAGTTAAACAAGCCTCCTTTGCAAAATTTTATATATTTAAAAATCATAATTACCAAGCAGGTAATCATCAACTCATAACTTTTGTGTATGGATTCTTCTAGACTTCTTCTTACAGTTAAACTGAGGAATTAGGACTCGTTGTAAATAACACTTATGGGTTTTGGCTTGGTTGGAGTAATTTGTTATTGAGTGTACGAAAAAAAATTGCTTTGTTTTGTTGTACTGACCCGTGATTGTTTCTGTGCACACAAACCCTATCAACAAGACTAGCATCGTATCACCAAGAAACACTTTACATAATGAACTGTTGTGTAGCTTCACACCCAGTTTCTTGCGTAATGTAATCTCCAAGAGGATTTGAGGAAGAACGTCCTCCTCAAATCATACTGTTGAATGGTATATAGTGCAGTGAACTGTGGAACATTCTTTTTTGTCTCCTGGTTAATGTAACTCAAGCAATTATTTTCAAGACTCTAGATTCCTTTAGATTTCACCTTTTGGCTTAACCAAAAGAGATCAGCCTACTTGGCCTGGCGTTGGCATCCGTTCCAAATCGTGCTACTTTGTCTTGGGATGTGTTATGTTCCATTATACTCTTAAAAAGTTGCAGTGAGTTTGGAAAGTGAGCGGTTTTTGTTGTAAACTGAAGAACTAGCCAAGCGTAAAAAATATGGAGGCATTGAATTCAATCTTGTATCAATTTATCTTTACATTCTTACAAACTCGATTTTTGCGGACAGTAAAAATGAAAGCTTAATCGAACTGTTGTGAATGACATTAAATTTGTTTTAATTGTATTAACTTTGCCCTTGTATGAAGATTTCGCTGAAACTCTTCTGCGCCAGTTTTAATTCGAATGGAATGCTGGCTTTGGAAATTTCATGGTTATGTTCAAAAGGACCTTTTTCTTTGGATAATATATAGTGTTGTATTTCTCCCAAGCATGTTCGGGGAACGTGCTACATAGCCTCTGAAAACTGTGTCAGCGGTAAAGGAAACAAAAAACGAAAAAATGTTGCAATCTTGCGAAAGATGTAAGTATTTAGTAGATACATTATCATATCACCGGCTAATGTGGTTTTGGCTTGTTACTTTGGTTCAGAACTTTCATAGGCTTATCATGCTTTCACGTCATGTCAGTAGTACTGCCTACTCGCTATTTATTTATTTACTTTGATGCAATGTTTTTGAATTGTATTCTGGTAGGATGGCTTATGCTAGAGATCGTATAGGTTTTTTTTTGCTCTTATTGCTTGAATTGAAGCAGAACCGGTGATTTAGTTTCTGACTTAGAATGTAGATATCCTACCGGAAATGTGTAACATCGCCTTTACTCATTTAAACGGTTGTTTGTTTGTACGGATTTCACTTGGGATTGAGAATTGACGAGAAAAGCAGACGCATAAAGAAAGAAAGTTAAGCTTTCATGAGACTATAACTATAGGGCTCTCTTATGATGTTGGACAGTTCTGTTTTGTTTCCTAGTTTCTTACCGAGCTTTTATATGAAACGGCGATCAGCACTAGCCAAGTTCGTTCAGAGACGTTAACCGAATGGAACCAGTTAAGCAAGCATTGGTTACAGGGTCACCGTGCACGACCAATTCCAACCTAGCGTACTTTTGAAACACGTCTGGAAACATTTATGCGTAATTTGAAGTCGTAAACTTGCCTATAATGATGGTCGGAATTTCGAAGAAGCGCAAAAGCTATATTAATGTCGTCCTTTATGCATTCGAATTACTGTCAGTCTTATTGGTAAACTTGTAGGCCAAATAAAAATGCCGTTGAATTTTAAAGAAGTGGTTTTTAGCACCAAGTTGGTATAAAAAACTTTATCAAAATGTCCACCTGATTTCCTTATGATACATATAGATGTATAGTATTTGGTATACGTTTTAAAAGACAAAACTAAGCATTATGGTTGTTTGAAAGGTCAAGTGCAAACATCAAACAATAAGTAGCTAAACGAGATAGATTAAAAATTAAAAGCATATTTTATGCTTATATCTCATATAAAATTGATGCTTAGGGTCAACATAATCATACAGCTGTGTAGATAGACTCCACCAGACCTTGATTAGTTTTATATATTGACATGTGTAATTTTATTTACCAGGTTGTCAACAGCCTACAGCCTGTACCAGCTACAGCTACATTTTTGTAATTAGGACTGGTCTATGAAATAATCTAGTAGAGGTAGAGTGCTAAACACTTGTTGGATTCTCAAAGAAATTGCTATATTGTACTTGGGGAAATGGTCAGGACATAATGAATAAATGCTTTAAAGCAGATAGAGACATAGCTTCGCTGAGGTATGAAAGGATTAC
>JAANSQ010001242.1:0-15970 GCA_036850885.1 Lepidocyrtinus dapeste
GTCGCACCGCCACGAGCTTCTGTCGCACCCCCGCGAGCTTCTGTGGCACCTCCCCGGGCTTCTGTCGCACCGGGAGTTTCTGACGCACAGTCTTCAACGGGCGCAGAGGGTGGAGAGTCAATAAAACGCTTAGAAGATGAAGGAAACGAAAGTGGGGAGGGTTATAGAAACGAGGGAGGAGAAGGGGTACGAAATGATATCAAATATTCACCCTTATTCGTCATTTACGTAAACCATTTATGCTGGGATTTTAATTATTAAAGTTTGACGAGGAGGAGGGGGAAGATGATGAGGGATATGGAGGTAGGAGGTCAGCTCGTTTGTCCGGTAATTTGAGCCCCAGAGGGGAACATCAGATCCTGAAGAAGCATTCCATAGCTGCTAACCTCCAAGCTGAACTAAACAAGCAGAAAATTCTGAAGCTAAAACAAGAACGAGAAACACGTCGAGCAGCGTTAGATGGGCACCATCAGTACCTAGTTGACTTTATATCTTTCTACACTGATCAGAAACTAAAGGACGTGGAGGAGTTTGTCATTGACAGTCAAGAACATCTCAACTTAATGGAAAACTTTTTCCAAGAAGGAGGTACCCGTGCAATCATGTTTTATTACCAGGATCACGAAGCTCCAGGCCCTGGTATAATATTCAACCTTAACTTTAGCTCGAGTTTAAAGCCCCAAGCGTAGATTTAGATTATACTACAACCAATTTCAACTTCTTTTTAGAGTCTGGAAGAACTGGAGTGCCTAGTGCCCCAGGGGCTAAAAAAGAAAAGGTACGCAGAGTAATGGTAACGAACGGGACTGATCTGCCGATGAAGGGTCAATGCATGTTCTTCTTTCGACCGAGCACAAACGAGAAAATCAGCGCAAAGAACGTTTCAGATGAATGCTACTTTGGAATCATCACCCTCCAAAATCCAGACGAGCCGGGAGTAGTTTTGGATGCGGTGAATGATATGCTTGAAAATATTTTCCTGAAAAATCTCAAGAGTAACACCACCTGGGTCACTGTTCCCGATCATGACATGGCACTGAAAGTGAAGCATCGCTTTCTCACAGCAATAGCCCATTACTCAGAGTTCCTCATGGGTACTGCATAATTTCAAGAAGGATTTAGCAACCCCAAATAAACATCATAAATTGAATTCTTTTCGTAAATTTCAGATTGCAAGAATGATATCGAGGGGCGACTTGATCTAAAAGAGATTTCCAACCTGGACGATATCTCCGAGACGGCAATTAAAACTACGGATGACATTATTTGGGCGGCTAAGAGCCCCGAAATTGTTCAGAAGATTGAACATGCTGTAATCCTCTGGTGTAAGAATATCGAGCGAGTACTTGCCATTTCTAAGCAAATGAGGAAAGAAACTGATAATATGGGACCCCTAGCGGAACTTGCTTACTGGAGGAATCTAATGGCTAAAATGTGTTACATCATCCAGCAAACTCAAGAGTGGCAGCTAATCAATCTGATTCAAGTTCTTGCCCAAGCAAAGTCCAGAGTTTTGCGTGTAAATAAGCCTTAATGACCAATTTTAGTATTTAAAAATTAAAAGTGTTCAGAAATGCTTCAAAATTTTATTAAATTCACAGCGATGGAAAGACGTGGATAGTCGAGTATCTGACGAATATCACGAATCTCGAGACAACGTCAGGTACATGTACGCCCTGGAGAAATTTTGCCAGCCTTTGTATGAAGTAAGCATCAAAAGACTTGGCACTTTTAATTTTTGACTACTCAGATATATAATGTGATTGTTAATAATCTTTTTCCAGTGTGATCCTCCGGGCATGATTGAGCATATTAATAGCATGATGTACACCATCCGTACTATTCACACCACCTCCAGATATTACAACACTTGTGAAAAGATTACAGCTTTAATGGTCAAGGTATCAGAGTGCCCCATTTCCATAATTTAAGCTAATCGCTCAACTGGAGAAAGATTACAATCCTTTTTCTTTATAAATAGATCAGCAATCAAATGGTAGCTTCATGCCGTCGCTACTTAACTAATGACGGGATGGATACAGTTTGGAACACAGGAAAGTGCAGTTATTCTGGACAAGCTGAATGTAAGTTTATACAGTTTTCCAATTTCAAATTACAATTGAACGTTTTAAAACTCTTATAATGATTGAACAATTTTTATATCAGAAATGCATCGAATTATACGAGACCTACAGAGGATCTTACGAAGCTACAAAGGCTGAGCTTCAAAATAACGCTGATGGCAAACACTTTGATGTGTCGGTGAATCACATCTTTGGCAGATTTGAGAGATTCTGCGACCGATTGAAAAAGGTACCCCCATTCCATTCTTCAAGCTTCAATCAGTCAGATTTACTCTCAGGTTAGATGAATTAGTCTGATAAATGTATCTTTCCATAGATCATCAAAATTGAAGAAATATTTAATCTGTACGCTTCCGTGCACGAGTCCCATATCGACGGTCTGGAGGATATCTCAGCTAGACTTAAAGCACTCCAAAGAGAAATCCAGAAAGAGACCTACGATCCATTGGAATTCAGACAGCCGGAATTCGACACAGATTTTCTTGCAATAAGAGCAGCTATAGATGAGATCCAAGTGGAGCTGGAAAAGTTCATGGACACTGCAATCGAAACTTGTCCCACGGCCATGCATGGTCTACGGTTGTTGGAACGATTCCAAGGATTGCGAAATCGCTGCTTGGACATTGATGGCAAATTGTGGTATTTATTTCAATTTTATCACAACGAGATCATCCTCATCCAGCAAATATATGAAGCGGAGAAAAATGATACCCCAACCCCGAGGGGATTTCCTCCTTTTGCTGGAAAGATTGCGTGGTCCCGTCACTTATACAAGTTGGTAGCATAACATCCTTAAAAATAATGATATGATAAATGCCGGAACATTGATACATTTTGAAATGTTCTTTTAGGAGACTTGAGCGACCAATGAAATGGTTCCAAGAAAAGACTGACGTCTTGAAGCGTGACGGCGCCACACCAACAATCAAGCTGTTTAATAGTGTAGCCAAGAAGCTAATCTTCTACGAAATCCTCTTCCATGAGTCCTGGATGACCCAGTGTAACTCAATCTACGATGCTTTGGAAGCTCCTGTACTCACACTTCGGGGTGCTATGAGACAAGAGCTTGTACTAAACTTCGACCCATTCTTCAGACAGATCATTGAGGAAACTGAAATCATTCGAAAAATGGAGTTGGATGTCCCTGACATTGCACAAGTAGTGTATTGCAAAAGAGACAAGTTGTACAACACCTACGAACGCATCAAAGGTCTTTTAGAAAGGTTTCTTGCGATGAAGACGAAAATCCCTCAAGATCTTTCTGTGCTGATGAGACCAATCGTGAAAAAAGTGGAGAAAGCCTTCATGCCTGGAGTAACCAACATCAATTGGACTTCATTCAAGACGGATGAGTACTTCAATTACATTGAGACTCATCAGAACGAATTGGAGGAAATTATTGGCAAAGTTCATGAAATCATTACCCTCCGGATAAATCAAGTTCTCTACGGGATTTCCCATACGATGCTAATCGACATTCCAGAAGATAAACCCATCCCCCCTGAGGTTTTCATGGAGAGAGTGACCCGCTACGGGAATGTAGTCGCCTTGGACTTGGAGTACAAGTCAAGAGTGTGTGAGCATGCAGTGGGTGAGCTAATCAACAGTCTCTTGGCTACTTGCGACCTATATGTACCTGAAGATCCAAACTTCCAGTGGTTGACTAGTTCTGGACCACCACCCTTGCCATCCGAAGAAGATAGAGGTAAACAGCAGAGTAACAAGCCATTAGTGGACCCAACCTTAATGGCCACTCAAATGACGAAAGAAGAAATGATGTACATTTACGAAGAGTGTCGTCACGTGTTTGCCTTTTACAATCAGAAATGCATTGAAGCCCTACAAACCTCCACGAAGATTAGCCTAGATCAACTTCGGACTCGTACAGAAGAGCCTCAAGTTTCGAAACGGAACCCAGGAAAAATATTGAACCGCGTGCCGCTTTTTAATGCTGATCTCATCCTGACCATCCCAACCATCACCATTAAACCAATGTTGCAGGAAATGCAACAAGTGCTAATTAGAGGAATTCAGATTGTTTGCGAGTCTCTAAAGAGGATTATCTTGTGGGGACAAACACGGCGCCTTTCCTTCCAAGCGGATTCCGACTTGCCCATGCTTAAAGAAGCTGGTGGGGCTCAAGAGGATGTGACTCAGTACGGCAGGCTACAGCATGCTGATGCTTATAGTAAGTTCAAAGTTCATACTAGTGACAGATCTAACTTTTCTTAATCTCTCTTATTTTCTTTCTTTCAGTGAGGACATCAAATAACACGGAGCAAAACGTCAATGCCAAGTTAAAGAACTGCTTCAAGCACGTTATGGAGCATAAGGACGTGAGCAAATTGATTCTGATGATGCAGACTGTTGTGGTGCAAGCGAAACCAAGGGTTCAGCTTATAATCGCGCATCACATGCACTACCACTTCCTCTGGAAGGAGACTAAGAGATGAGGAGGTAGCAGCGAAGATCCAAGCTCACCCCATCATCACCGAAATCGAAGCTATCATGCGTACCTATAAGGAGCTTGACGATGAAATTGACAATATTCCAGTATCCCACCGGGCTGGACCGTTGGAGGTGCTCACTAGAGAAATGAAGCTGGGCTTCCACATTGAAGTTAAAGAGTGGAAGTTTTCCTACTACCGGCAATTGTACAACAAGCATAAGCTACTCACCCTCCAAATGGTCAAGTTCATTGATGAATGTAACAAGGAGCTATCCCTCCCTATTAAGGATTTGAATGACTTGTATTCAGTGATGAGTACGCTGATCAAGATCCGGGAGAATATTTTCAAATATGATTCCATGCTCCAGCCAATTGAAGAATGTTACAAGTTTCTGGAGAAACAGAATTATACAGCTTTTCCTGATGAAGATGCCAAGAAAGCCTATGCCTTGCGAGATAACTTCAAGCATTTGCTTTCGAAATCTATTCACACCCAAGAGAAAATCTGTAAGGAACAGGAGAAGAACAAAACGAAGCTTATCGAGCTCGTCGCCAAGTTCCAACAAGATTTGAAAGGGTATATGGAGCGTTACGACGCCAAAGGTCCAATGAAAGAAGGCCTAACCGTGGAAGTGGCTACTGAGCGCTTGTATACCTTCCAGGATGAGTTTGATGACTTGTGGGAACGTTACACAATGTGTAACTCTGGCGAAAAATTGTTCGGGTTCAGGAGAAACGTTTACCCTGAATTGAGCACCGTGAAAAAGCAATTAGCCCTGCTTCAGAAGCTCTACGGTTTATACAATGACGCCATTAGGACACTAAACTCTTATGCTGACGTTCGCTGGCAATACGTGGAAATGCCCAAAGTCAAAGAAGACATGGAACTGTACACTGGAAGATGTCTAAGACTCCCACGTTCCATGAAAGACTGGCTGGCCTATAGGGTTCTGCACAGGAGACTTACTGAACTCCGAGATTGGTGTTCCTTGGGTGAGCTCATGACCAACAAGGGAATGAAAGACAGGCACTGGGAGAAACTGGCTAGTATCACGGGACTCAAGTTCGATGTTCATAATGAAAACTACACTTTGAAGATGATGATGGAAGGAGCACCCGTTATGTTGAAGAAACGAACGGAAATTGAAGAGGTGTGTAACCAAGCCATTAAGGAGAAAGAAATTGAAGACAAAATGCGTCAATTAGATCTAATGAGTGAGTTTACCTAATCCACACTTCTGATAACTTCTCCAACCCAATGCCAAAACTCAAGATCCAGCTTCACCACTAATATGCTTTCCTTCGTATTAACACTGTAACCAAAATTAACCTACCAGAGCACTTCCTAAACGCAATCTTTAATGAATAATTTTTGCTGCCTAATTCATACAATTAAAATATCAATACTAAATAGACTTCAAGACTATAATTTGTATCCGTTACTTATCATTCGTGCACTTTCTGAGTTATGTAAGTACCCAAGGTAAAAGATCAAGTTTGAAGCCACGTGATGAGGATGTGATACTAAGATGGTTATTGTCAATACAGATAACTAAATGGTGCAGAAGAGCATGTGGAAAATTTATGAATGCCATAAAACCTTGATTTTGAGCATTTATAACATGCTGGATTCAAGAATAATTCAGGATGCAAAAAAACTCTGTACGATGCATTATTTTGCATGAAAACCAAAGGCAAAATTGCTAATTTGTTTGAGATAAGAAGCATTTTCATTTGAAATGTACCACCCTACTATTGTCTTATTGTCTTCCGTTTTAACAGCTTAATTGCAGGAAGCGTCAAAGTCACTGTCTGAATTTATGTGCTTAATTACACACCTGTCATGTCACAGTATTTCAGTTTAGCTTTGTTTCATGAGAAGAATTAGCTTACGATTAGATTGAAAACGAAAAATGTGCATACAAATAGCCAAATGGAATTGTAAGTGTGCATGCCTAATACAATTTAAAAAAAGTGATGTACTCTTAGTAATACAGGTTGATACACTCGGAAGATTATGGCTTTAAGTGATTAGTCTCGCTAGCAAAAAAGGATTACCTAAATGCATTCAGATAATAAAGGGCATAAAGAAAGAAACTATTGGTTTTGCTAAAAAAAAATAAAGTTTGCTCCAGGCATTGCCGAAACGCGTGCTAATACCATTGCACATGCGATCTCGAGATACAGTGTACTAATTAGAGATAAACTTTTATTTGAGTAAATTATAGGGCAATATAGTCTAACGTTTCCTTCTAGTCCCTTCCAATGCACACTATAATTAATTTTGAACTGCACAAAGTGCACTTGGCTTATATAATTATCTTGCTAGAATAAAGGGTTCTTCACAGAATGTCAAGAGACTAAAAAATGAATGTAGCACTTACCGGATCCTCGTAGAGCTTCTGAAGTTCATCATATAACCACATCTCGACAGAGAGGCGTTTTCGAATAAGATTCATTTGATGAGACCCGTATTTGGCGGTGAGGTACTTCTCCCTCTTCTCCTTCACTTCTCCGTTATCCATGAATCCAACGTGTAAGTGGGACTTTCCACCAGAGCCTGGTAAGCTAGAATTCCTTCCAGGAGGGGTTGCACTGCCAGTTGAACCGTTGGAAGCCATTCCATTACGTGTTCCGCCGCCGTAGGCTGGGGCGGGTGATGAAGTTACTTCACATTCCATTTGGAATACTCCTTTGCTCTGAGAAAAAAAAAAAACAATAATATTTTGTAGATTCCTGGATATAATGAAGACATCATACATCAATGTGTTTCTACATTTCTTGATAAACCACTGTCGCCATTAAATTAACAGTTCTAGAGAAATGTGTCAGAACTACATTTCTTGATAAACCACTGTCGCCATTAAATTAACAGTTCTAGAGAAATGTGTCAGGGAAAGTATGTAAATAATTTATCGTCGACACAAACAAGTCTATTGACCCAGGTTGTGCCTTTCGTCCTCATTTAATAATTATTTCTTTCTACGAATTGCTTGGAGGCAACGAGCCCAGTGACTCACTGAATAAAACTGACGATTCGGGTTACGTGTGTACTTCACATGAAATCATTGAATTGATTCGCATGAAAAATATTTGTGACCCGCACAACCAAAAAGAAAGCCTTACGTTTCATTATTCTGAGAATCAATTGATGCCTTCTTTTTTTATTGAGGAAAATATCATTTTTCTTGGTTTCGAATAAACTCGAGTTTTATTCTTTTGTTTTCGTCAAAGAATTATTGCGCGATGCGATCTAAGTACGTAACAGGGATTATATTATCTTGACATGGACATGAGGACGACACTTTTATCCGATCAAGACACAATTCTGTTATTCTCTTGTCATTGCATCGCCTTTTCAATACAAGATGAACAAACAAATAAGTCTATTGTGTAGGAATTATCCTCCAAGCAATATCCATTATATTAAAAGCAAATGATACAATCCACCATCCTTATCTCTTTACAAGAATCTCCAATTACTGTCACAATCTCTTTTATTACTCACGTAAAACGTTATAAAATATGGATGAGTATGGTTTAATGTCCAATCAACGCAAAAACAACCTCCAGCTCAATGCCACTTGTGTTCGGCTCCAACTCCACACAAGAGCCTTTTTTCTGAAGCATCCATAAATAAAAACTCTAGCTTTTCAGTTTCAAGTCTTTTCATTTCCTAAAGCCAACATAATCAAGCAAAACTACCGCTATACTTTCTCTTGTAGGGTATATATGCTCATTCATTCATATTTCTTTTTTCCGGATGACCGTTTGGGAATACACTCTCAACCCAATAATTTATTGCCTCTGTCACTTTCACTCAATATTTTTTCCGGAGAGGAGAACACTACCCCAATATGTATTTGTGTATGCATTCAACTGTAGATTACATTTCGCAGGAAATGTGCAATAATGAGAGGCCTGTGATATCATTAAATGCTGTTATTATTTATTAGCGTTGAGCAATCTCCATCAGCGTCAAGATCAATTCCATGATATAGTCATTTATAGTCATTTACTTGATTGGGACTACTGGATATTTTTCTACAAAAACACATTCCAGAAAACTTATGTAGAATCTAAATAGAAAACTTGAAAAGAGGAAAGTGTTTACTCATGAAAAAGCCATAAATTCCTATTTCGAATAGCCAAACCCACAAAATAACAGTGGCATTTCATTTACTCCCATAAAAGTGTTACCATGCAAGGTTGCGATTCTTAGACAATACTTCATTTCGAGTGAATATTATTCAAACGCTCTCTACATTGCAGCATTACGTGCAATGTGCAATACAGCCAAGTTGGTCAACTTTATAGCTTGTATAATTACATCTTGCTAGGAAATACATTTAATATAATCGAGACTTTATACGAGAGATTAAATAATAACGTTTGTTTGAGAAGGCGTGTTTACATTTTGTCCAAATTTTTCGAATTTATTAACTAATCCCTACTTCCCCTACATTCCTTGCTAGCATGACTTGACAGCTTGCTGAAATAATACTTGGAACACACACGTCTTAAGTTTTATTTCTAGCGAAAGGTATGCATGGGGTAAATCTATCCAAAATGAACACCGTCACCGTAAAGAACAAGAAGCTCCAGGCTTTCTCTCTAACCAATAAACAAACTCATCACCTTTCACAAGCAACAGCTACACAACCAAAAGGAAAGACAATAGCTGCCACTACAACTAAAAGAATAATTTCCAAGTCAGTGACATAAGGGAAATTAATTCACATGGAAAACGAAATAAATGGGAATGAAAATATTGTTCGAGTTTTCATTTTACAGAGCTGTAATCTTTTCCTTCCTACTCATTTCCTTCCCTCCTACGCTCTCCATTTTATTTATCATTCTAAATAACATTTTAAGCTTCCTCTAGTCTTCCTTTCTCATTAGCATTGCATAAAAGACTTTAGATGGATTCCATAGGAAGCTGGAAGTACAAATAATGATATGAACATGAACTGTACTTTTAAAGGGATTGTTGCTGACGTCCGTAATTATGCTGATTTTTAATCGGAATATTTTAGTCCAAAAATAGAAGCCTACTAAAACATATTTTCTGGCACACACACCCATCATGCAACTAGGAGATTCTAAAACAAATACTACTAATTCCAAATGTAAAGCCAATTTAGTAACTGCGATCCTACTATAAGAACTCTTAAGCTTCAACCTGTCACTAATTGCATGAATTCAGTGAAATTAAAACTAGGACAAAATGAGCCGAACTTTACTTTATTTATGAATGTAAAATAAATCCTATTGTTATCCATTAGAAAATATTACAAATCCTAAATGTACTTGTACATGTACAATCTTTAATAAATTGGATACCGATGCTGGATGTTAATTAAACTAAACACATGGCAAAAAATCATGTAAGCTACACACAGCTTCATGTTCAATTCTCACAAGGCTGTATTCTAAACTAATAACAAAACTTTCATGAACTCAAAACCTGCATGAGATGCGCATGCTTTCCCTTTTATCTAAATTGTTGAATATTCTTACTAAAATAGAAGCACTATGAAACTGGAGTAAATATTCACCATGTCGCTACTAATCAGAATCGGGTAAAACAGGGAACTATACATGTCGTTTATGATCATGGTTTGCGTTTTTATAGCCTTCATAAGGCTCTTCTACTTCTAAAAATGTCTTTAAAAAAAGTCATTTATTCAATATTTAGTGTCCACTGGCAAATAAAAAGTTTCGTTTTGCTCGAGAGCATGTGATGGCTTGTACCATGTGGAATACTTTGGAAGAAAGTGTGGGCGAAGAGAAAGTGAAGCGTTGCGTGATCCAATACTTCTAAACTTGAGGATCTTGGTTAACGGTAAAAATATCCACTAAGGCATATCATGAAACCAACAGCGGCAAATAAAGGGACAGACGTAAACCAGTGGTTGGAAACTTGACTGAAGTATATTATATAAATTTCGGGTGGTTTGGCATTAGCCACGAAAAAAATCCATGACCATGCAATAAGCCAATATCAAACTCTCCTTGAGACTCTAGACCGCATTTTTCTTTTTTTAATCGCGATAAGAAGAAAATCCAAAGAAATATGAGAACCGACTTCCTCTTAACATAGATGTCTTGTATTCAACCCAACTACCTATTTTAGACTCAACCTGATCCAAAATTCCTTTCCTTTTTTACTGCTCATAGCTCATGAACTGAATATTGGAGTGAGTGAACTTTTTTTACTGACTTCAAACAAGAAATGTACTCAAAGGAAAAAGCAGCGTCAACTCCTAAAAGGAATATATAACGTCACTTCTAATAATACTAGACTAGACTTAAACGAACCAACTTCTTACTCTCATTTTTTGGTTTGATGGGAAACCTAATAAGCCATATGGCAATTTCATGAGCAGTAAAAACTTGTGGAAAAGTAAAAAATATTCTTTCCCATCTTTTCCTCAAGAAACAACGTGTCAGGAAAGGAAGTACGTACGTTACAAGAACCTTGCTCCATTACTCTTGGAAGTTACCATGACGGAAAAATTGGAGCTTGCTTACGGTTCAATTGCTAGCATTTTTATCAAAGTGCGTAGAGTAATTTAGTTTGTCAAAATCGAACGGGAGAAATTTTTGCTTTCGATCAAGATTTGTGTGGGATTTATATAATTTGATGGGAATGTAGAAGACATTGCCCTTTGATGCTTGTCAAGAACATTTGGCAAGCTTGAGCTTATACAACGAAATCGTATTGTATTATAACAAGGGTACTTCCGTTTCAAGTCCCGTCTACCCACTAATACTCTTTAGCTTATATCCGGGGTGATTTGGAAATGAACAATAGGATAAGGCTCTAAAGAAACCTTACCAGGTAGCACTTTGAGCAAGTTCACTGGAAAATACTTACGTAAAATATTCTGACAGGAACCCAGGAAATCGGCTTTGTGAAGTTTTTTTTCTGTTCGTAAGGTTGTAGTAAATGATCTTAGAATTTCAAGTGGGAAATATTGCGAAAGTGAACATGAGCAGCTACATTAGTTCCTAGTGAGGAACAATATACCAGCTTGTATTTCTTATGAAGTTTCATTACAAAAAAGCTTTAGATCAAAAACATTTCTTTACAATTCCACATGTTGGTTGACGAGTGTACTATTCAGGAGGAAACTTTGTCATATTTAAAAAGGAACAACGTACATATCTCGGCAAAAAGACATTCTTTCTTTTGTCATTTTGTGTTGTCCACATATGAAAGGAAATTCCATCACGGAGAGTGGGTGGGATAAAGACATGTACTTATTCCTAAGGTGGTAGTTGTATTACTGGTATGGCGGTGTGGTTTTCTACAAATACGACATTGAAAAATATTTTGGTAATGATGCTCATTGAAAGTGACACTTTCCACAGGGCTTTTTTATGTATGCCCTACCCAGCTCGTACAACTTCATTAATCCACGTCTGTGTTCCCCTCTTGTCTACTAATTCTCGGTCTTTTTGAGTTAGAATTAGAAGTAATATATGTATACACTGAATGGCACATGCTAAAAGCAAATTTTTCACCTGTGAAAGCTGTAGCTTGGCTTTGAGCATAGAATAATGAGACCGACAAGGAATCTTCTCCTCCTGCGCCTTGTCAAAGTTGACTAAGTCGCATTCCAATTTTTTCCTGTGAGGAAGAAAATGGACCAAGTTTGTCTTTATCAGTATTAATCAAGCTTAGGATGATGACGAAGCTTTTCATGTGGATTTCTCGGTCGCAAAACTTTGTAGCGGTAGCCATTTTAGTGAAGGAGAAAAACATGACAAGAGACCAATTTTTTGATAAAAGTACAGCAAAAGAAAGTACTAAACTTTTTCGTCTGGAATGTAGCGGAACTGTCATATATCATCATTTTTGAAAACATTTTTGTCTTACTTTTTTCGGTCTAAGCCAAACCCAAATACTTAGACCAGTAGTGTATTTACTTGCTTCTAAGTATTAAATATCTGTAAAAGGTTTCCTTTTCGTTAAAGCCTACTATTTCAAGATGATATATAGTACGGCTTGCCTTTCTTTAATTTAGCCGTAGTTTTCAAGAAAGGAAGTCGTACCTTTTGTTTCCTTTCGGATAAACTATGATCTATGCGGTATGAATGAAAAGAACAAACACCCACAAAGCTACTTTTGGAAAGCCGTAGAAAAGAGAAGTAACCTAAGTGACGTAGGTACCAATGGTGGTACTAATGGTACCATTACCCGGGCTTGATACGTAAAATGGGTATGATTGTCAACAAAAGTTTTCCCCTCAAAACTGAAGAGGGTAAAGGTGAAGAAAGGAGAAGTTTGGGAAAGCTTTTGATGCAGACAACAATGTACAAAATCATTTTTCTTTCATTTTATAAAGGACATTGTATGAATTCATGAGATAAGATCCCAAATCTTAAAGTAGAAGCCGTGTTTAATGTAACGTGAAATAGTCACCAGAAAGGAATAGTCTGTTCTTAGAAATAGAAATTATCCGCTTAATTTATAATGAAAAGCAACACGTTTTAGAATGCTTAAATTGGTGGGAACATAGGAAAATACGAAGAATAGCAATTAAACTTGAATCTATTACCAATGTCTCATTACAAATGTCTTTTTTAATTAAATTGCTCATTTAATTCATATTATTTATACATATCAGTGATGTGAATGTGGTCCCATGATCAGAAATAGCTGGAGAAAGCTAATGGCAAATCTAAACTGAGACATTTTAATTATTCCTTAGGGAATGGAAAAGTGAGCAACTTTGGCTGAACATGCTTTACTCACAGATTATTTTCCGCTACTGAAAAGCATTCCACAATGAATTTTATACATACCAAATTAATAAATTCTAGACTATTCAGCTTCGTTATGAGGTCTTCTTGATTGGATCGAGGCTGGTGGAGAAAACTAGGAAATTAACCAATTTCAAATTCAGGTAGCGTGTGCTCATACTGCCAGATAGATGATGTTCAATATTCTTCTTATTATCAAGAGGGCAATGAACTCAACACATCTTTTGCTGGAAAGAAGGTAAGTCGTTCCATAAAATGAATATTTTGAAGTGTCTTACTCTAATAAAATGTAACATTGATTTCAACCGTGCATTCATACCAGAAAATTCTGATATTCTTGAGTAAGTTGAACCAGATGGAATTCATAGGTTACATCTTTTACAATTTGTGATTTAAGAGCAGTAGCAGCATGAAAATTACTGCCATAAAATATCAGTACGAATTGAATTAAATTTAACAATGGTCTATAATTATTAATCACACGTGCTCACTCTGAACTTCTAGATAATCAAACCCGTCAAGCTACTTTTATAATGGAGCATAATTTTTTCATGGATGCTTACAACGCGTTTAATAACGCTTTTAGAGAGTAGTTTATGGACGACTGCCTAGAAAATGAGTAAAAAAGAAAATGGAAAGAGCGACTTTACTTCCATTGACGGAAAAAGTTAAAAGTTTTGCTTCTGCATTAATTTTTAATATTTTAAAGTGGGTAGTTCAATCTCTGCAATTTTCTAAGGATATTGTAATATAAATCTGATGAGCACTGTATTCTTCAAATACCATATTAAAGAATGAAATGAAATTAAAAATTGGTGAGCAAATAGGAAAATTCTTCTTGATCGCGAATGGAACAATTTCAAGAAAAGTTGAAGGAAAAGCGGTTTAAGCAAATGGTAGAAATTGGAAATGATTCATCAAAACTCCATGTTCTGCGCATTGCAGTAGCTTTAAGCTTTAATGTTAAATTAAGTCGATTTGGTCTACACAATTAATATTTTAAAGTGGGTAGTCCAATCTCTGCAATTTTCTAAGGATATTGTAATATAAATCTGATGAGCAGTGTATTCTTCAAATATCGTATTGAAGAATGAAGAGTGAAATGAAATAAAAAATTGGTTACAAATCCGAAAATTCCTTTTGGTCGCGAATGGAACAATTTCAAGAAATCTTGAAGGAAAAGCGCTTTAAGCATTTGGTAGAAATCGGAAATGATTCATAAAAACTCCATGTTCTGCGCATTGCAGTAGCTTTAAGCTTTAATGTTAAATTAAGTTCGATTTGGTCTACACAAAACCAGATTCTATTAGAGTTCAAGTGTATATCTATGTAAAATTAGTAGTTTAAGCAAACGAATGTTTGTACCATTCAGCTTTGAACTTGTAACATCGAATTAATTATTCCGTAAAACTGTCCTCAATGTGAGGATTGAGGTTTTTGGAAGCCTCCGTATCTTCTGTAAATCCTATATTCGTTCAAATGAAAGCAAACAAGGTTGGACCCAAATGTTTCTAGTGGTTCTGGTAGGATTATTACTTAATTACTCCAAATTGGATTTGACACTAGACATAATGAACAACAGACACACACGTACATTCACTCTCAGATACAGTGTTCAGTAAAGAAATTGAATCCAAGCCTAGTGATACGGTCCAAGGGTCCAACGAACTCTAAACAACCCATTTTTGGACATAAATAGCTATAATGTGAACTAATGCCCCTGCAAGCAGTACACAACCAATTTAGACCAGCCAGCATCATTAAAATAAATTAATTTTGATGGGTGACACATGTGCCGGGTACAGAAACAAACACACACACGCAATATACGCATTGTTCCATTAAAAAAACAACATTCTGGGTTACGACCTACGATCACATGGCCCCAGTCGTGTTTTTCATAGTAATCAACCATCTCACTTTATAACCTTAAAAGGCCAAACAGTGAACAAGTTTATTCGTTCAGGCTGGGGTTAGGAAAAACAATAAAAACGGCCAATGGCAGTAAATTGAATGAGATTCTAGATTGGACGTAGTAACGTGGGACGTGCGTGGCTTTTTTAACGGAAAAAGTGTATGGTTTAGGGTTTTCCTATTATGGAAATAAAATTTACTTGCAAGCTTCACTCCAAAGTCTTTGGCTTGAATTTAGTCACTCTCAAGACAAAAATCTTATTTCACTTTCTCCCTTTTATTCACCAAATAAATTGTCAATAAAATGATTTGATTTCGTTAAAGGAATACGAATAAGCAGTTTGTATAGATTAAACTTCAGTTTAGCATATTCAATTGCGACATACACGTTTAGGTATTTGAATCCGACATTCCGTAACCTCCCATCTCATCCTTCACAAAAAAAATCAGTTTATTTTTCGTTCCTTTTAGGCAACCTACTTTTGTTTGCTCAAAGTTTAAATTAAATCTGTAGGCAGCTAAACAAAACCGGCAAATGAGATGGGAAGAAGATGAAGATAAAGAGAAGGAAATGGATTTTTTCACGTTATGCTTATGTATTGTATATGTACTCTTGCAAAATTCCGCTTTTAGGTTTTGGCATTCACGGTCCGTAAATTCATACTCTAAGAATTTTTAATGTAGAATGGATAACGTGTATATTTATTTAAGCATATCATTTGAATATGTAATCTTTACATGAATCTTTTTA
>JAANSQ010001243.1:0-15962 GCA_036850885.1 Lepidocyrtinus dapeste
TTTATTTTTCTTTACTAGCCTCTCTGGTCAATTAAGATGATTTAAATGTTCACCCAAAGAAAAAAAATGATTCTTGACATACGGACGGAAAGGGATGGGAGTAGGATGAATAAACTTTAAAATATTTTACAATAATAAGCAGGTATCATATATTTTATGTATATCAGTCTCTATTCTCTCTCTAGTGACTCGCATCACTCAAAATCTCTGAGAAATGTTATTCAGGTAACTCCATGAAAATACAAGGGCAATTTTTTTATTCACTGTGCTACTGTTTAGTTGCGGTTTTTATGCACATCATTAGAAAAGAATTAGGTGCGTCATCATCATTACAATGATTATCAACTTGTTTTGTGCTTATAATAACCGTAAGGATGGTACAGAAGCAGCTAGGTATTATTATTAACATTTGAATTGACATTTACATTTGGATTCTCCCTTTTGATAATGCAGTGACAGCGATAATGACATGAAAGGGGCTAGATAAACCATCAACACTGTACCCACCACCAACATCACACCGTTTTTTCCTGTAAAAAGGGCTAGGTCATACCAATGGTATTCAATAGTAATTTCCCTACTATGTTTCTACTTTGACTGAAAAGAAAACATGAATAATTCCATAGGCCATTAGTCATCATAAAGTCTTGAGTTTTGAAAAGGAAGAACGTGGATTTTCTTCCATGACGTGTGCTTTTTCTTATTCAATTTTTGTATCGGATGATGATGACGCTGTCCTCCTCCTCCTCCTTTTGGGCGACCCAGTCTTGAAAAAAAGTCAGTCAGTCACTCTAGAGTCCAACCAAAGTGAAATATAATTATCAGGTGTGTTAGAGGACAAGCTTGATTGTTAGATAATAAAAAGTTGCGTGATATAGCCAATTTAATGTGCTATGATAATGTACAATGCTTCAAATGATACAATCTTATCATGTATTATAACGGCTGTGTTTACAGTTTAAATGATACTGATGATTGTATTGAAGAGGTGTGAGGAGAAATGTTGTTATACTGATTTCCTAATTACTATCAGATTTGATGTAGCGTGAAATTAGGGGGAAATAATTTTGGAGAGTGTGTCACTTCATATAGATTTTTAATTTTCATAGGCATACATACCTGTCTAGTCTAGTCTTTTTTAATGTGATCACGGGAAGAACATATCCAAAAGAATGTTTTATGGCCTGTTTATTTTCCTCTCGTAAAAACATCTTGCTCTCGAGCTGTATTGAATAATAAGGCGTTTCGGCAAAGCCTCGAAGCAAACCTGAAAATTCGAAGGGGAGGAAAATAGGGACACATAATAGGTGGTCGTCCTAGAGATTCTTACGCTATTCACTGCGATGATGAGAAAGGGGTGAAAGGTGACAATTTTAACTCGCTTCACAATTTATATTTTTTAATTTCGCTGTTTAAGGTAGGAATGGACAGCTAATGGGATTCTGCTTTTGCGTCAGTATTGCTACTACTAGGTAATAAAAAAATTGTTAAATGGAACTCTGAGAAAAATAAGATGCGTTTCTTTTATTGCTTTTTTTATTCGGAAAAACTTACTGAACAGTTGTTATTAAGGTTATCTGAGACTTACTGAAAAAAATTCTGCCAGACTAAAATGAGACCAGGTTGAGATATTGTTTTATATGGGCTGCTGTCTAAACTAGGATAAGTTGTCAGGCAAGTAGGTAAAGTATAAAGTAGAAATTGCATAAAAGATAATAATGGTCATATTCATAAAAGTCATAATGCGCTTTGAACTTTTTTCCTTGAAAAAACAAGATTTCTTTCAAAGATTATGTGATTATTATTGTTTTGTTGCACTTTGCAACAGTTAGATTTGTCCTAAATTATTGTGTTTTTGGGACTAAACTTGAGAAAAAAATATTATGAAAACTGTGATAATGACTTCTTGTCTGAGATTTTTCAGCTGATGTGATAATACTAGTTGGACTAAAAAATGATTAATTTTTTTCAAAGGAGAGGTTTTGGTAGACAATGAGGACGGGAGGAAATGACCAGGTAAAATGCCCCCGTGGTATAGAAAACAGAGCTCTCGAGACTCGAGTAAAGAAGATTTAATTGTTTGGAATAAAGTTTTAAGATATACAGCATAGTTAATGCTTACCTAGTAGTATTTTGGCAATGATGCTGACTTGAAAATGAATGATGGTGATAAATAATTTGGACATGTCCATTTGTGGCACAACCGCTGAGCTGAAGCTTAGCTCGTGATCCATACAAGTTATTAGTTAAGTAGAAAGCTTGTAAATAACACCGAAAAGCAAACACAATCTAAAGCTCATCTTCTTTCGTAATCTCCTATCCAAAATAAGAAAAATTGAAGACGTTTTGTAATGCTATAGTAGAGGATGAATAATATCTGTAATGAAAGCTAGTGAATTTGTCTAACCTTTAATTACAACGCTATACACCATCAACCTTCATCACTTTGACTTTAAATGGGATACTAGATGGCTTGTAAGAAATCGTTGAACTGAAGAAAAGGGTGTAGAATTTTACAGATTATCTGCTCATCATCATCCCTAATTTGTTTGCTCTGTCGGCATTTCTTTCCTCTTCACTTATGCTTTGAAGAAAAGTATCCTTGTCTTTTGTAAAAGATGCGTTTTGTTATAGATTTAAAAAAAAATGCAGTCATTTATTCATCGATTCCAACCCTCTGGGCCGATGCTTCAAGGAATATAAAGTTTTTGTTCTCCTGGGGTGTTCATACGTTTGAATAAGATGGATGGTTTTGCATTGAAGTATGATGGAAAATGGTGTTTTCACCGGCTCGTTTTTTGTTTACATTGTCATGGGTGTAAAGTGCAAAAGATTAGCTTGAGGTGAATTGACTGATGGTGTTTTCTCTATGATAAACTACTTCACGGAATTGCAAAAGGCAAAGTAACAAAGGTAGGGTTTTCATGTTAAACGTTTCCCGTACAAGTTTTTGCAATGTTTTGATATCTATCCTAAATCGAACTGGGACCAGCCCTTGACCAATCATTCATGTTGACAAGTGTTTTTAAATATTTTATCAAGGTGTTAAACAGACTAGAATTCCGTGTACACTGTTTCTTCCCTACAATTTGTTTAAACAATCTTCATAGAAAAACGGGAGACATGAATTACTTCCTGTAAGTAAAAATGAGAAGAGCAGCAATTAGAAAATTTATGCAGTAAGTAAAAAAGGTAGTACACTTTTATCCTTAACCACATAAAAAAATACTGGCCCGATAATGATAATGAGGTTCCCTAATGATGTTGATGATGATGAAGAAGAATGCAAAAATGATTCAGTGCCTATTCATGCTGGTAGCAGTAGAGTTTTTGCATAAGTAAACTACCTAGTTTACGGATGGTCAGCAACAAACGGCAAACGGTTTCTATGAATGTAGACGGACAGACGACGGAAGGACGAAATGAAGATGAATAGATTCAGATAGCCGTTTTTGATAATAATAACGAGCAACTACAAATTTTTAGCATGGATGCCGTTATTACCACGTATTAATACGTTCCAGTGTGTACGTGGTTTAATTTTCCTTATAAAATAGTCTCCCTTTTGGCTAAATAATCCTAAAGGATCACTCTTTGAAAAATGGGCTAATCCCAAGGAATTAGTCTAAACTGGGGTGTGAGTACTGAACAAAAGCTATAAATTTCTCGAGTGTTTCAGTACTACAAGATAAATTAATGTTATGTTTTCCTCTGTCATGCTGGGATGTATGTATGCACCCATCCATTACTCCTGTTCTTGTCTACTTGATCAATGTTTTATTCATGTGAGGTGTAAGTGTAGCTGGTGCTGCTGTCGTTTTGTGAGGAGAAACAAGTGCTTTTCCTACACAATTTTATAAGACGACAATGATTTAACAAAAATGCCATGTGCATTGTCTTATTCTTACAGGTTGCACCATAGCAAGCCTTCTTTCCTCCACACGGATTGTACACGAACGTGAAAAACAATTTGGTTATTTTTTTTCTGTCCCAATGAAAAAAAGAGATCTTTTGGGCGATCTAATTTCCACCAAGTGCATACTGAAACTTTTTTTCTTTGCTTTTTCGTAGAATCAGAATCTCGTTAAGAAAAGTAGGCATACATCCTCTTTTGTTCTAAAGTAAGACGAGTTTTGTGGATACGGACCAGATGAACAAAAATTTTTTAAGGGCAAGAAGGGAATCGGGCGTGAGAACAAAAAAACTTTAATCTTTCTCTTGTCTCCTAATATAATGCTTTTGTGTGTGAATGTAGGGATGGGCAAAAAAATCACTTTTTGTGACCACTCAACCATCTACAATGGGTCAAGACTGACCTCAACTCAATAGTTGTGCATTTTTTCCTGAATAAAATACTTTTGCGCGTGTGTTACTCAATGAACCACCGCGTAAGCTAAAAGGCCTGGCTTGTTACCTTAAAGAAATGCCGGTGACTTTAAGTGGTTGTCGCATCGTATCATCATCACTAGACCGAAAAAAGATTTTTTTCCCTAGATTCCCCTTTCTCTGCTAAAAATCTTATTGTATATTGTGACCACAATGATGTTGATAAGCGATTTAATATTATGGCTGAATGAATCATGAAGAAAAATTTAGGATGCTCATCTTCCTTCGTCTAGTGAATTTTACTATGGAGTATTTAGCTCTTTAGAGCAGAACAAATGGACCCGCCTGTTGCCCTTCACTTGCTAAATGATTCTTAAAGTGATAAGACTAGAAAGTATTATTTTACTATTATTTATTCATTGCATTCTTCCCCTTCTCATATAGCATATCTATGTAAAGTGTAACCCATTTACATGAATTTCATTGCAATCTTATTGTTACTTTACAAAAAATGCAAAAAATTTTTCTGCCCCATGATGTATCGTCAACCCATCTTGTGGTTCGGATTTTTTAGTCTGGGAGAAGAATACATTTGAAAATGATAAATATCTCATTATTTTGAAGAAGCATATGTATGTGTAAAAGTCAGTCCCTCCTTTCCTTTGAATATGCTTAACACACTTCTCTAGACAGGAATTGAAAGAGTTGTTTGCCTAAAAAATGACAGTGTCACTGCTAGGTTAGACCCGAACGATCTGTAGAAAAAAAACGTATTGTTTGGCCGTTACTAATTCTTCTCCTTTTATTGCAATTAGACGTCTTATCCTAGCTTCGGATCCAGCTACTCTCTCTCTCTAGACGTTACCAATTACATATGAGTAGTTACCGTTAACTAACAAAAAGAATATTTTTGTTAAAAAAAACTATTGTAGCTTTGCAGTTCCATTGGTAATAATATGCATTGAGCGCAGGTATGAATGGTTTGGGGTTTCGATGAGAGACCTAATTCGATCTCTTGGTTTGTGTTATTGATGGGAAGCGTGTGTCCATTAACTCTTGTCATCAGAGTTAAATCACCATCATCATTCCACGTTATCCTCCTCGGCATGGCAATTTATTAGGTATAAAGGAAAGAATGAATGATGATGGTAATGGCTTCTGATGCAGGCAGGGGATCGTAAATCAAGGGCAGATATTCAAATTTGATATAGATTCAAAATATAAAGCTGCTCATCGAAATGTCTGCAGGGTAATATATTATACTCATGTGTCGCGTTTGAATCAAATCATCATGGTCACACATAACAACACTCTACTCACCTAATTTTTTATGTGAAGTGTGTTGAACTATGTGCCGGGAGCTAAGAAAATGTGCTCGCGAGCCAGTTACAAATTTTCTTTTTTTGTGGAGACTGTATTCAAATCGATGACTGCACCTCCTTATCATTTATAAAGATCAGCGTCAAAAGAACTTGAACTCATCAAATCAAATCATCATTATCTCATTATTATCTTCTTGTAAAGATCATCCTTAAAATGAAATAAATCTCTTTTTGGTCTATAATGTATTCAACGTTATGCTTAACATGGGACAAATATCGTGCAAAACTTGCCCTAAAATTTTATACTGAATATAAATGAATGAATGATTTCTCCTTTTTAGAAAAATTTTGAAATGCGTGCAGCTCTTTGCGTAAGGGTAATAAATAACGTCGTTGCCCATGAATCAAACTTCAGTTCAGTTTTGAATAATATCCGGGTTATTATTGATTTGACTTAGTCTTAGAAATCATGCAAATCTGTTGGGACAGGAAGAAGACCTCTTTTCCATCCAATTTCCCGTCATCAGCATAATCACACGTGGTTACAAGATTGCTTGACTTAGTGCCTTAGGCTAAAATCCATTACATTATTCCGAAGCATGCCATAAATATAGGGAGAAGGAGATTTCTACACACAGATAATATTTATATCAAGGATTTTTGCAGGTTTTTATGAAATTGTTTATATGCTCATGTGAAATGTATGGTTAATCGTATTTACAACTTAGGAGTGAGAATTCATCTCAGTTCCAATGAGCTGCCAGAACGGTTTTTTGTTCCGCCTCGGTTTTAATTTTTAATTACCCTCCCTTTCTTCTTCAAGGTAAGGGATACTGTTTCGGAAAATTAATATTCCAATAAAACAGGTTGAATTTCCCGAGCAACTTACTGCTAATTATAAGTTTTTTATTGCATCAGTGACCAACGAAATGCTTCTCAGTAAAGTGAGACATGCTTTCTCATTCATTGAATAAATGAAGAAAGCACGCTAGACGCTAGCAAGACATTCATTTGGTTGAAAGCCTTTCCATACTAAAGGGCGTAAAAATTTTATGAGTTCGAAAACTACTATAAAAGCATACATGCATTACTTCATTATTTCATAAGAAAAGGCGTCATATACTTGTCACTTCTTGTTTATTCATCCGAACGTCAAATATCATTGCCCCCGTGGGACAAGGTATTATTGTCATTGTTTTATTGCAGTTTTATTATCTTAGTTAAGTTCTTAACGTTTTCCTCCTCTAATTTACTATTACCGTCTGGGAGCTTGGCTACATCATGCTTACGCACGAAACGCACAATTTCTCGTAAAATGCTGCCATCCGGCTCAAGTTCAAATACGCAACACATCCGCTACAACAATTACAATGCCACGCACTTATGTTCTAAATAAACAATGTTTTTGATTTTGACTACCTTGGCCAATTTAGCTCAAGCTCATTCTCTACTCCGCTCATTAATCTGCATACAAAGTGAAGTCCTTACAAGGTTTATTAAGCAAGACAATAAAATTGAACGGTAGTACAATGATCACTTAAAAAGTTAAAAAGACAAGGGGAAGACGGCAATTACATCACAGTTTAGAAAAAATATAAGGCAGTCTTGGCGCTGAAACTCATACATAATTACAATAATCATTTTTCTATTAGCAGCTTGCAAACAACTGGGTACACTCATTTCCCCACGAAATAAAAACAACCAGTATATGCAATAGCATATAATTCATATTCATCACTGGTCCTAACATAAACTATGCAAATGTGCTACCGACGAAGAGTGTAACGAAACCAGATAGTTGATTCCTCCCTTGTTTTCCTTAATTGAAGGGTGATTATGACATGTAAGCGGAGTCTCCTTTTCCTAGTTACATCACAACATCATCTTCATAACTATTTTACTGTACATCATTTCACCATGATTGCGTGCGTAGGAAAGAAGGAACGTTTCTTAGAACCGGAATGTTCATTTCGCGTTTTAACAGTACATGGATATTTAATAGGATGTGTTACTACTTACTACTCAGCCACGCACACACCTTCTCTTCCCTTCAAAATATTTAAGTTTTGATGAGTTATGAGCAGGCAAGTATATTTTCCTTTGAGGGCGATTTTCCCGTTTACAAATATTTAGTGTAAGTATTTACGCTTTTCTGAGTCTTTAAAGATTTTAATAACTTTGCTTGTCGATCATCTTCATTTTTTATGCTTTTCGTAAAAAGGCGCCATGCAAGAATTAATGCAGTTTAACTGGTCAATTCTCTCCTCTATAGTACATGCTGTGCTCGAGATACACCAAAGCTACTAATTGCTTAAAGTAATAAAGTATTGGAAGAACTTTTCGAAGAAAAAAATATATTTTCTTGGCCTTTGCTTCGTTTAGCCTTGTATTCAGACAGGCTCTGGTTTGGCTAAATGAGTATCTCACAAAAAAAACTAGTTAGTTTCGGGACTCGGATATTTTTTCTGTCTGTGTTACTGCACTATTGCATTAATTGCAGTTATATACTTTCAGATTTTTTTCTTGTTTCAACTCAATCCGACTTTATTATGATGGCCTGTCAGTATGGGCATCTTACTGCTCTACAACGCCTACTGCTGCGCGTCCTAACGTTTCATGTTGTTCAATTTGCCCTGCTACCGTCTTCAAGGATTTCATTTCCACTTCCTTAAATACCTACCAAAACAATCTCATGTTTCATAATTATTTTCTTTCATGCTGTACTTCATACAAATAATGAACGACCATTTTACTGTTTGTTTTACTGCTCTTTTGCAAAAAAATGACTTAGAAAACGTCTGCAGTTTTAGAAGAAAAATAGACGCTTAAATTTGTGGCTCCTAAACCATAAAAATAATAGTGACTTGACTGAATTGGTAAAATAAATATAAAAAGTATTTGGCTCCATTCACCAATAATAAATCTTGATAAAATTGAAAGCAACTTGAAATTAAAGAAAAATTGGAGAAAGACGGGTAATATTGAAAAGTGAACTTTACAGAGTATCCTTGCATCGTGCAAAAAAAACATGAGAATATTCTTCCATTTTCTAGGTTAGCAGTATTGGCGGATGCTAACAATAAATTAGATATTCTGGGTATGTCTTGGAATTCTAAATATTTAAGTAAATACAAGCTTTCAGTTTTATTTGCTTGTTTGTTTTCTCTCCGAGAAAAATAAGATGATTGTTACCGTTGTGGTTCGCTAACTTTTTCGAAAGATTTTTGCTTCTTACGTACTTTTTTTGGCTTTGATGTAACTTTAACCTTTAGCTAGCAACTTTAGTAGCCGCTATTCAACAAATTTTTGTAATAAAATGTAGAAAAACATTTGCCGCTATGAACATAACAAAAATTACATCCATACAAGAGGTGGTCGGTGTGGAATTTGAGAACAAGGAAATAAAAATAGGTACAGACAAAGTAGGCTCGTGCTTAAACCAGCGTTAAAACTTGCAACGTAACCGTATTAAAAAGGAAACTTATTCAAATATGCAAGAAAATGTCTAAAATTTCACTTGATGATTGAAAACAAAAATAGCCATTTTAGGCACGTTTATTACCCGTTATCAATGTTTTATGGGATTGGATGAGCTTTTGAAAGCAATATAAATTAGTTGAAAGCAGAAAACACTTTTACTGCATACTTCAAGCTTGCTAGCTTGTTGATGTGTCTTGCAAAATCGGGCCCTCTAATTTTGTTTATGGTACACTTTGATTAAAAGTATTTTAGTGTTCCTTTCGAATTTATTGCTAGGGTACAAAAAGTTATTCAACCGCCTCATGATCGCGTAATTTGAGAATGTAAGAATGCATGTTTCTCACACAGCCTCCCACGCAAACGTTGAACAAGTGCTTCCTCTCCGTCCGAAAGTAATTATTTTCCGCGCAATAAAAATTAGTGGAACATGACAATAATAAATACTGAGATGAGTCGTAAAAGCGGTGTCGCTCACTTAAATGTTAATTCTGTGTATGTTTATGATTTGTAAGTCATTTGTTATTTGCATATATTACTGTGCTCCTGTTTATTCCAACGATAAATAAACTTACGTTTTATATATGTTTATGGTCTCTGCATTAAATTTAATGAAAAATCATACTAGTTCCGGTATAAAATTAAGTGAACAAAAAGCTCATACCGCATTTGAACTTTAACAGTTGCTTACTAATTTAAATTTAAAGAGGGGAAGGGTTCTTCGTAATAGGATGTAGTGATTTATTGACCACATTTCTTCAAAAGAGCTAAGGTGGAGCATTTATGAATATGAAATTTGCTGTTGACAGCTCCTCTCTAAATACTTTTTGCACTGTCAAGTTTACTTGCATATCGCGCTAAGCATGTGCACATTCAGGACATTGACAACACATTGCAGGTATAACCCATGGCGAAAAAGGGTTAAATATTGAGTAAAAGCAAGTATGCATTCAGGTTACGCAAGCGAATTAAAAATGGGATGATGATCCCGAATCCCAACCTTGAACGGTTTTCTTCTAAGAGAGAACAGAAGCAGAAGCAGATGAAAGTGTTGACAGTATAAATAAAGGCTCATCAAGATTTTTTAATCTCCTTGCCTTCGGGTAACATTAAGTTAAATGCTTTGCACTCTTATACTACATGAATGTACCAACTTTTCGGCTGTGTAAAAATAGTGCCCCCAATTTGATTTTCTATCGTAAAACCTATCAAACTCATAAAGCTTCATATCGTATCAATATGTAGCATGTACCTAGTAAGATATAGTCCATTCACGTCCAAAATATTAGATTTTGCATGCTCATTTGCTCATTAAAAAGGGAATGGGTGGTTTATACCAAATTATGATATGGGTCTGCAACGTGAATTGAAATCCTAATCATATCAGATTTTTTATTATGCCTTGAAGTTACAAACTACTGCAGTTTACTCAAATAGGAAGCTAAGCAATTATGCATTTTTATTTTCATGTAACAAATTGGTTGTACAAACGTTTCGTATTCAAAACATATTATTACGTATGAACTACACGATATTTAATTTTTTCAGGGGAAGGAGTGAATGAATGAAAAATTAAATTTATTTTCATGGCTTTGTTCTAGAATTTGGGTTGCTTATGGTTGTTTTAAAACATGTACTTATTGGCAGCTAAAGTGATATTTGTCGAAGATTAAGAAAAAAGTTGTTATAATTCTTACGTATTCGTACATCGCTAATAATGTGGTAGTTATATAGATTGCCTTCTAAAGATTCCGAGGTGAAACCGAAGGTGTAGATTTAGGCATTTCACTTAAATTCATTGTTTGATGTGTGCCATTTACTATATACTCAGAGTCTGCTTTTCTCATGTTTACAAATGTGCTACAAAAAAGATTTTGAAAAAATAGCAATTAGGTAATAGTAATGACCGCGGCAGTTCCTTTATTGTACGTCGGTATTTCGTCCTACATAGTTGCAGCATATTCCTTACCAACGTTTGAACAATTGAAAGCACGAAGAGTTTAATTAAAATTTCTTCGAAACTTTTAGATTTTGATAGAGCTGTAATTTGAAGTAATTTCCACCATCATTTAAAAAGGACCATAAATAGGAAGGCTCAATTACGATTTACAATCAAAGGTCAATTAATTTGTCTAGGGAATTCCACGCAAGTAAAACGACATCTTAATAAAAATATCTTCGTATAAACCTTTATCTTTCAATTTCTCCACATGCCTGGTGATTGAGCATTTTGTTCCTGATCGTAATATATGCATTGTATCACGAGCATCACACGCTAGTTTCACACTTTGTTCTAGCAACATCCTTGATTTTGAATCGTATCAGATCAACCCGTTTTAAGGGATGTTGGTAAAATTCAGAGGTCTGTGTTCCTCACCTTTTGTGATGAAAACTTAAACCTTGGTATTGTCAGCTTGGGGTGTGTTGCTTGTTGGATTACTTGGGGTTGTTATGGATATACCTACTTGTTGAATGAATCCGTTACATCGGTTTTTGATAATATAAGTAAGTGTGAGAATCTTTGATGATGCTGATCAAGATTTCCCTTTGGTATTGTAGTTTACTTACTCACCCCTTTTTCTCTCTCTTCAGCATATTAAAATAATAATTACCTGATCTACATGATCAAGTCAGTATATGTGAATAGGATTAACCCCGTGGCTCTCTAATTCCCTTAATACTGCATTGTCTTAATGGGATGAGATATGAAAATAAGGAAATATTTTCGTTTAGATAAACATTCTTGGTTTTCTTGAATGTACCTTACAATATGCATCCAACAGTTTTACAGGGTAATAGTAAGCTGGATATAACATATGTGTCTTAATGAAATTTACTGATTTGCACTCTATCTCCCAACCTCCTACAGATAGATGGACTTTTACGGGTTAACATTAATATACACAGGAGCATGTTTTCCTATTGTCTCTAGAAGTTTTTCTTCTATTATTAGGTATTCGTCCTTCTGTTGGTTTTCTAAAAAGAAAGCCATGTTTTCCCTTGGCGGTATAACTCGGGGCAGTTTTCATAATATTATCTTAACTACTCATTAACCGGTTTATAATGATTAGGTATATTCATCTTGGCTCAGGCAAACTACAGATAAAACCCGGAGTATGTGGGGCTATTGGAAAAATTGCCTTTGAGTATCTATTCTTGAGGATTTTTTTGATATTGTTCTTTAATGGTAATGACACCGGAGTATGTGGGGCTATTGGAAAAATTGCCTTTGAGTACCTATTCTTGAGGATTTTTTTGATATTGTTCTTTAATGGTAATGACAGTCATAAACATCTGTTCTCTGGCACCATTCAAAATCTTATCAAGTAGAGAAAATGGCTCGTTGGGTAATTTTTTTCTTTTGTAAGTAGTGAATTCGACTTTGGACTTTATTGTGATTTCACTTCGTTCATGCAAATTAAGCCGATTGTGATTTTACAAAATGGAAGTTAAATGAATTAGTTTTGAGAATACGGAATTCCTCCGGGAAAAGTGTATTGCTTTTAAGATAATGAATAACATGAAAATGCGAATAAATATGTGAGTTTCATTGAACAAAGCAAAAACAGTTTCTAAGGTTCGTGGACCATTGTTCTTCTTTGAGGGAAAGTGCAGTAATAGAACTGATCAAAGAATGTCGGACATCCCGTTTAGCGGGATTTTCTTATCCAAAAAAAATACGACGCTTTTGATTCCTTTGATTGTGAAGTCACTCATTGACTAAGCATTGTAAATCTTCACTTGAGAATTCTTATTTAACATGCAAAAATCCAACCTTTTTCTACAAAACATTTTCATTATCAAATGCTAAATCAAGATTAGCTTAGTGTCCGTTGGTATTTTTGTTTCTTAATTTTATTCAGTGTTTTGTCGCATGCCGGGTGTAGTATTGACGTAAGGATGGAGTGGTTGTCATTGTCTCATTTCGCGTTCTATAATGTAATCAACATATTTGTTATCTGCTGCAACGGTCTACAAAAAGTATTTTTATTGATAATAATTATGAAAATTGTGTGTGCATGGTGCAAATAAAGGGAGAAGATTGCGCCTTCTGATAAGAACAAGTGCATACCATTGCATCCTCGCAACAAGCTGAGCTTCACCCTACTTACTTCACCAAGATGTACATATTTGCATAAATTATGTAGAGGACGGTTTTTTTTACTATCTCCACTTTAATACATGTATCCTGCTCTGTTCCCATGAAAACATAAAAATATTCTTTACTAAAATGGAGGTAAAGTGAAGGAGCCGATTTGTTACTGTCATTTGAGCACTTTGCTGTGATATACGGTGTAGTCCAGCTGGGAATATAAGTGTTCCTCCTAGGTTGGCATTAAGTTTTATGTTTCGGTTACGAATCAAAAGAGTTGCTTGTTCAAAGTGTAAACCCAAAGTTTGATATGGGTATTGGCTGAACTTTATATTATGAACTTTGCTTGCAACTAGGATTTCTCGGGAACTTCCTCCTTAATCATTATCTCATTTTTTTGCTTGGGTATTAAATTTGCATAAAATACGGGAAATCATAATCTCTTGGAAAATCTCCTTTCGCACATAAAAATATCATTTTTAATAAAGCATACTCTTTGAATCAGTGTTTATCTGATTTGTTCACAGTTTATTACCAAACTACATTTGCATTGTGATGAGGGGCAAGGAGCAAAAAGCTTGCCTAATCTGTCTTGGTAAACAATAAACAACTATCTAAAATGCAAATGAGTTGTTCGAATGTCAGCATTCATAAAGAAGATGGTTTTGTTGTTTTGAGCAGAAAAAGCTGCTCTATTACCGTGAATAAGTGGAAAATCACATTGACTAAAATAAATCCGTTGCTTTTAGTAGTTTTAGTTCGTCATTGATTATTTAAATCGTTGCTTTTCATTTCTCAAGGATTGCTGGCTTCTTAATCCCGTATGTAATTATTGCAAAACAAACAAAACACGATTAGATGGGCCGGGAGTAAGAACCGCCACAGAAGTTACATAATGGCTCAAGTCGTTTTCAAAATGAGTTAAACATGGATTTTAGATTTATTTTGGCGGACCAGACCTAGCCAAAGAGTAATCAATCAATATTTTTCCCTTGTAAATGATCCACGATGTGAGTAAACTGTAAAAAGAATTTTGATCATCAATGAATGCTCATAAATGGACTATAACCTTAATTAGCTCACTAATGAGGGCGAATAGCGAAGAAAAAAAATATGGCAGAATGAGCAAAAGTCTAACCCTCCATATACCCGTAATTTAAAAGGCTCATCGGTCGGGAAATTTTCTAAAGAAGAAGGGTTGGTCTGGTCTGGATCGGCACCGACATCCGCATAGTTTCGGAGAGAGGCGGTGTTATTATTGTTTTAAACTTGACATTCAGCCATCATACCGCATTTATTTCCTCAATCTTCATTATTGCACAAGTCTATTTACAATAAGGCCATTATAAGGTTTTATAGAATCAATGAGGATAGCTATCACGGTGGTATGAATGGAGTAGGTCTTAAATGGGCGACAAAACCAGTTATTGTGATAGATCATTTGGTACACTCTTTTCATTTAAAAGTAATAATGCCAAAATAGCAGGATTGAGAAACAGTGAAATAATCTATTGCCTCTTATCTTGGTGAAGTGGTGGTCCTGTCCAATCCAAGTAATTTGACTGGTCATGGTAGAGCAGTCTCATCTCATTCATTTTTTCCTTGTCCACGCTGAGAAAAGTAATAACGACACTTGAGTGAGAGCAATTAGTAGAGTGACTTTTTATCTCAAGAAAGAGAAGAAGGATTATCACATTTCGCTCTTTCAGCTTTAACGGAGAGAAAAAACTGTTTTAATGCATTTTTTTCCATTTGTGCTAAATACTTTTGATTTGATTGTTAATCAACGATTGTCTAAAAAGGACATTTTATGCCACATCTTCCCAACTATTCATAAGCGTCCAACTGTATTACTATTTCTCATTATTTATTTATTGCCCCACAGAACTTTACCAAAGAGCATCTTAAATGTTCTTTGTTTTAATGCGTGATGTACCTATATGCAAACGTAATCTAAGAGTGACTTATGAATAAGAAACTAAAAAGGAACATTTAATGTACTGTAGATAATGAAAAAAGATTTACAATAAAGTTTCCTATATCTCTTACATCCGTTGCTTGGCCCGTTTTGTCAATGGGAAGTTTTACATTTAAGAACGGTTTGGATGCTAAAGGATCTCAGAAAGGGATACCGAGAAAGATTGTAGATGAGGCAATTAAAATAATTTTGGGACGAGCGTTCGGCGAACCAGAATGATCTTTGATTGTTTTCTCTACGACCAAGTTTTCATTGTCGTGGTCAGGACGTAGCGAATCTTAATTGCAAATTTTGTCCTCAATCCAGTTTCATAACGTACTAGCAAATTGCAAGACAATAAAAATGTGTGATATATTTCTTAGATTATGCAAAACACACCGCATGAGGTTAATATCCATATAATACAGAGAACACATTTGTGCGGACAGAATAATATGCTGATTTAAGCATTGATTGAGTTCCATTGTCTTCCAATGTTTCCAACTAGGCAATTAATATAAAGCTTTAGGAGATTTTGATCTAAGTAATAACGTAACACATTTGCACAAGCTTTTGGTAATTCTCTTCTAGTTGCTTTTTACTCTGTGCATATCAAAGCTATAAAATTGGATGGGAAAACATTCCTATTTACATCTAAATTCAACTATTGCAGATAATTGAGCAGGAGATACTTTTATTACAATTGAGTTTTTCGGAAAGAAAAGTGTTCTTTACCTCACAGCTTGATAAAAACGCAGTACCAATTACGATAATAGGATTTTATTGA